>CAUYQG010291716.1:0-28175 GCA_963574415.1 Tarsius wallacei
GCTACCACGCCTGGCTGATTTTTTGATTTATTGTAGAGATGAGGTCTCGCCAAGTTGCCCAGGCGGGTCTCGAACCCTTGGGCTCAGGCAATCCACTCACCTTAGCCTCCCAAAGCGCGGGATTATAGGCTGAGCCACCGAGCCCCCCTTGCTTTTGGTTTTAGTCAAGATGGAGTAACCCCACTTCTTTCAAGTTTCCTGCTTACAACTAAAAGACCCTACAACAAAAATATAAGAGCTCTCTGGATGATGGTATCCCAAAAAGAGCACTTAGGAAGCCTTAAACCTATACACCCACCAGGTCCTTGCATTGTACTTCAACAGAGGGATTGCCTGATAAAATAAAATATGATTCAGAATCTCACAATACAACATCCAAAACAGTTAGAAAACAATAAAGCAAGCACAGATAATAATCTAAAAAAGTCTTTCACTCTTCCCAAAGGACTAGAAAAAGAGTGGCCTAAGAACATAAAACCTTTGACAGTAGTTATCTGACTTCAGTAAACACAAACATGGCAGAAATGTACATTCCTCTCCTCTCAGCAGGCCTGGGCAGGAAGCTGATAATTCTGTCCAACCACACCAGTCTCCAACATCCAACCATACAGAAATAGGCAGTAATGTTCTGGTTCCCCTGGTAAAGAGTGATGGTGGAACTAAGTGGAGAGCTGATCTTTTACGTTATGCTTAGCAGAAGTACGTGATGGTCTGATCCCCCAGCCAACTTGTATAGTTGGAACCAAGCAGGTAAACAATTCTTCCATTCCCTACCCAGTGAAATCAAGGGGTACTCTGATTATCAGCAAGACCTAGCAAG
This sequence comes from Tarsius wallacei, assembly GCA_963574415.1. NCBI lineage: Eukaryota > Metazoa > Chordata > Mammalia > Primates > Tarsiidae > Tarsius > Tarsius wallacei. Next base: position 821 of record CAUYQG010291716.1, read on the forward strand.
CTGAGCCTCAACGCTCACCCGGCAGCAATAAGAATTAACAAAGCTGTACAAGTCAGAGAAAATTAGCATTCCACTTCACTACTTCCTGCACGAGATATCAGCGGAATTCAGCAGGCAGTTGTACCTCCGTCCTCAAATTGCAGCAAGACTAAACAAGGTGGAGCAAGTACAGTTGACACTTTACTTTCTCTCACTGCTATTGTTAGCGGGGTCCAATGAGAAACAACACTTACACATAATTGACAGCAACAAACTGAGCAATATGATATGAGGTAGAGCTAGTTGGCATTTCTATGCTTCTTTTTCCTGCCCTTGTGCCAGAAGATATGGAACCGAGTGCTCACTCCTAACCAGTGTTAGGAAAGCAGAAGGAGGTGTTGTAAAGTGAGGCTAACTACTCTTACTCCCTCCATGTCAATAAACCCAGGATTAAGCCTTATATGCAGAAAGAAGGAATGAGGCATTTTGAGGTGGTGCCCACTTTCTCTGAAAACAGATTCGAAAAGCCTAGTGGTGAGCTGAACTTCTACACCACACATTTGTAATGAGGCCGAACAAATCCACACTTCACTTTTTCTGGTGGTGTTGGTAGAGTCAAGTGGGAAACTGAACCTACACACCCACAAGGTCCTCACAGTGTACCTTAATAAGAGGACTGCCTGCTAAAAAGAAATATTACATATGATTCAGAATTATATAATATAACATCCCAAACAGGTAGAATCCCATAATAAATCACTTATACCAACAGCTAGGACTATAACAACATATAGGAGAAATGATAATCAACAGATGCCAATACCGAAGTAAATCAGATGTTGGAATTATATATCACCAAAATTTTAAAGTAACCATTATACAAATGCTTCAAAAAGCAATTACAAACTCTCTTGAAATAAAAAATCTTACCAATGAAACAAAGTTATAAAAAAGAACCAAATTTAAATTACATAATTAGAAAATAAATATCATTGGATGGGCTAAATAGTAGAGTGAATATCACAGAGGACAAAATAAATTCAGGGACAGACTTAGAATTTACTGAATCTAAAGTTAAAAAAAAATGCCTGAAAAAATAAACAAAGCCTCAGGAGCCTGTAGGACAATAAAATATTGTCTTGCATTTGTATTCTCAGAGACCAAGAAAGAGAAGAGAACATGGAAAAATAGTACTTGAAGTCATAACGTTTATAAACATCCAAAATTTGGCAAAAGGCACAAACATGCAAATTTAAAAAGCTGATTGAGCCCAAAATAAAGTAGACCCAAATAAATCTACACCGAGCCACATCATCATTACAATTCTGAAAGTTAAAGACAAAAACAGGCTGGGCACAGTGGCTCACACCTGTAATCCCAGCACTTTGAGAGGCTGAAGGGAGGATTGTTGAAGCCCAGGAGTTCAAGACAAGATTTGGCCACATAGCAAGACCTCATCTCTGTAAAAAACCAAAAAAATTAAAATTAAAAAAAAATTATCCATTCCTGTCGTCTTAGCTACTTGGGAGGCTACAGTGGAAGGATCACACGAGCCCAAATGGTAGAGACTGTGGTGAGCTGTGATCATGCCACTGCATTCCAGCCTGATACACACACACACACACACACACACACACCAAAGAATATATCTTAAAAGTGGCTAGAGAGAAACAACACATTACTTATAGAGAAACATAGTTTGGATGACAGCAGATTTGTCTTCTGAAGAAAGACCAGTAATAAGTGGCACGTTTTTCGAGTGCTGAAAGAAAAGAACTACCTACCACAAATTCCATATCCAGTAAAGTTAAAGTATTTTTTTTATAAGTGAAAAAGAAATAAAGGCATCCTCAGACAAAGAAAAGCCAAGGGAAACCTTCACTAGCAAACCAATCCTTAAAAAATGGCTTACAGAAATTTTCTGAACAGAAAGAAAACGATAACAGAAGTTTTGGAACATCAGAAATGAGAAAACAACATTGGAATGGGTAAAAATAAGGGTAATTATACATATATACACACACATATAGAGAGAGAGATATATATAGATATATATTTTTTCTAAAGGAGATATATATTTTTATTCATATGTTTTTAAATTCATATTTTGTAGTTGAAGGAGAAACATAACACTGTTAAATGTGATGCTCAATGTATATAAATATCTGACTATTATATTTTATTTTATTTTATTTTATTTTTTTTTGAGTTGGAGTCTCACTCTGTCGCCCAGACTGGAGTGCAGTGGCCGCTTCCGGCCACCGCAGCCTCGACCTGCTGGACTCCGGCGATCCTTCCGCCTCAACCTTCCAAGTAGCTGGAATTACAGGCGTGCGCTACCATGCCCGGCTATTCTTTTTGATTTATTGTAAAGATGAGGTCTCGCCTGCCCAGGCGGGTCTCGAACCTGCGGGCTCAGGCAATCCACTCACCTCAGCCTCCCAAAGGCGCGGGATTACAGGCTGAGCCACCGAGCCCGGCTCTGACTATTATATTTTAAAAGTGAAGATGGTATAGGGACATAAGTAGATATGATTTCTACATTTGACTCAATGTACTAAAACATGAATACCAATAGACTGTGATAAGATGTACATATATGTTTCAAACTTACACACACACACACACACACACACACACACACATCAACTGTTGTAAAATAAATATGTCAAATAGAATCCTAAACTAAAAAATTAACACACAGGAATTAAAAGAGAAGCAGAGGTAGCCAATAGAAAACACATAATAAAATGGCATGCTAAAGCCTTACTATATCAATAATTACTTAAATGTAATGATCTAACTATACCAATTAAACGTTTAGCAGAGTAAATAAAAGCAAAAAATTACAGACCAAACCATGATCCAATTACATGCTGTCTGCAAGTAACTCTCTTCAAATACAACAGTACAGGTATGTTGAAAGTAAGAAGATGGACTATGTTTTGTAAACGTTAATTTTACAAAATCAGAATAGCTATATTAATATCAGAGAAAGTCTAATTTAGAGCAAAAAATGTTCTTCAGGAAAAACACATAACTATAAAAGGATCACTCCACCAGGAAGGCATAATGATTCTAAGTCGATACGGACCAAGCAACAGAGCATCATGATACAAGAAAGCAAAAACATAAGTGCTGAAAGCAGAAATATACAACTTCACAATTATACATTGGGACTTCACGACTCCACTCTCAGAAATTGATAGCGGTACTAGCAAAAATCAGCAAAGACATATAAGAACTAAACCACATAGTCAATCACTGGAATCCAATTGACTCTACACCATACACTATGTGTGATAGACTAATGACCTCCTTCCTAAGATATACATATTTTAACCCCTGGAACAAATGAATATGTTAAGTTACATGGTAAAGAAGAATCAAATTTGCCGATGGAATTAAAGTTGCTAATCAGCTGACGTTAAATTAGGGAGATTAGAGCCAGGCATGGTGGCTAAAGCCTGTAATCCCGACACTTTGGGAGGTGGAGGTGAGAGGATTGCCTGAGTCCAGGGGTTCGAGACCAGCCCGGGCAACTTGGTGAGAACTTGCGTCTGCAATTAAAAAAAAATTAGGCATGCACCTGTAGGAAGGCTGAGGTGGAAGGATCACCAGAGCGCAACAGGTTGAAGCTATGGTAGCTGTGAGCATACCACTGCACTCCAGCCTGGGCAACAGAGTAAGACTCTGACTCAAAAAACAAAACAAAACAAATAAACAAACAAACAAATGAAAAACCTGGAGATTATCTTGAATTCCGAAATGGACCTGATATAATCACAGGAATCCTGAAATGTGGAAGAGAGAAGCGGAAAAAGAAACACCAGGTAGATGGTATTCTGAAATGGACTTGGGCTGAGTTTGCTGGCTTTGATGATGGAAGAAGCAGCTTCACAAACCAGTGAGTAGGGGAAGACTACAGAAGCTAGAAAGGAAAGAGATTCTCCCCTAGAACTTCCAGAAATGAAAACAGTGTTGCCAATACTATGATTTCAGTTAGCCTAGTGAGGGACTTTTCACACTTCTGAACTATATAGCTGTATGATAATACATTTTTTATTGTTATTTCAAGCCACTGAACTTGTAGTAATTTGTTATAGCAGATAAAAGCAAAAATGAATACTCAAAGACAGACCATCTCCTCAGTCATTAAACATACCTCAACATACTTTAAGTTACCAAGATACAGAGTACTTTCTCCAGTCACAGTAGAAGCAAGCTAGAAATAAACAATAGAATGACAGCAAAAAAAAAAAAAAAAAAAAAAATCTGGAAACACTTGAAAATTAAACAAAATATTTTAAAATAATTCCTGAGACAAAGAGGAATTATCAAAGAGTATAAAAATACATAGTGTTCAATTATAATTAAATTACAATATATCTAATTGCATGAGAGGCAGCTGAAGCAGTATGAAGGGGCAAATTTATAACACAAAACTTTATATCATAAGAAATACTCAAATTGGCAATTTAATTGTCTAACTAAAAAAAAAAAACTAGAAAAATAAAAACCAAAATAACCCTATGTCAGTAGAAGAAAGCAAGTAAAAGGAACAGAGATAAGTAAAATTTAATCCAAAAAAAACCAGAGAAAAAAAAATCGATAAAACAAAAATCTAGTTATTTAAAAAAATCAGGGTAATCTTCTTTCAGGTCCCCTCCTGCTGTAGGAGCTTTTCTGCCTTCTTAATAAACTCCTGCTTCCCCCCCACAAAAAAAATCCAACAACAACAAAATCAATTTAATTGAAAAACTGCTGAAAAGCCTGACAAAGAAGACACAAAAACTAATATCAGAAATAAAAAAGCAGTTGATGGTGGAGGCTTTGTTGAAGATGAGTTGATTGAAAAATTGAGGTTTTGCTTCTGGAATCTCTATCCTGTTCCATTGGTCTATATGCCTGTTCTTGTACCAATACCAAGCTGTTTTGATTATTGTAGCTTTATAATAGAGTTTAAAGCCTGGGAATGTGCTTTGCTTTTTTTGCTGAGAATTGTTTTGGCTATTCATTGCTGTTTATGCTTCCATATAAATTTCTGAGAAGAATGATGTTGGCAACTTAATGGGTATTGCGTTGAATCTGTAGATTGCCTTTGGTAGGATGGACATTTTAACAATGTTGATTGTTCCTATCCATGAGCAAGAAATATTTTTCCATTTGTTTATGTCTTCTTGGATTTCTTTGAGCAGTGTTTTGTAGTTCTCATTGTAAAGGTCTTTCACTTCTCTGGTTAGGAAGATGCCGAGGTAGTTCATTTTTTTGGTGGCTATTATGAATGGGATTGTGCTTTTAATTTGGATCTCTGCCTGCTTGTTGTTGACGTAAAGGAATGTAACTGTTTTTTGCACATTTATTTTGTACCCTGTAATTTTACCAAAGTTTTTTATCATTACAAGCAAATTTTTGACTGATTCTCTTGAGTTTTCGAGGTATAGAATCATGCCATCCACAAAGAGAGATAACAACTTTCTCTTTTCCTATTTGGATACCCCTGATTTCCATCAACCACTGGGTAGAGGAGAACCTATTCAGTAAATGGTGCTGGAAAAACTGGGTGTCCACCTGCAGAAGATTGAAACAGGACCCCTACCTATCCCTATACACAAAAGTCAACTCTAAATGGATCAAGGACCTAAACGTAAAGTCTCAAACTGTAAGAATCTTAGAAAATGCAGGAGACACCCTTATGGAAATTGGAACTGGCAACCAATTCCCGATCAAAACCCCAAGTGCCCAGGCCATAAGAGATAAGATAGACAAGTGGGACCTCATCAGACTGACAAGCTTCTGCAAAGCCAAAGAAACAAACACGAGAGCGGGTAGACAGCTCATGTCTGGGAAAAAAAAAATATTTGCCAACTATATATCTGACAAAGGCCTAACATCTAAGATCTACAAGGAACTCAAACATGCTGAAAAGAAAAAAATAAACAGCACCGTTACAAAGTAGGCAAAACATATGAATGGACACTTCTCAAAAGAAGACATATGAACAACCAACAGATACATGAAAAAATGCTCAACCTCATTATTCATCAAAGAAATGAAAATTAAAACCACACTGAGATACCACCTCACTCCAGTCAGGATAGCCATCTTCAATAACTCAAAAAACAACAGATGCTGGAGAGGCTGCGGGGAAAAGGGAAAACTTCTACACTGTTGGTAGGAGTGTAAACTAGTATAACCTCTGTCAAAAACAGTATGACAATTCCTAAAAGATCTAGAAATAGACCTTCCATATGACCCCATAGTCCCTCTGCTGGGAATATACCTGGAGGAACTCAAATCACCCTATGAAAATGATACCTGCACATGCATATTTATTGCAGCATTTTTCACAATAGCAAAAACATGGAACCAACGGTGCTGCTCATCGAAAGAGGACTGGATAAAAAAAATGTAGTACATATACACAATGGAATATTATGCAGCCAAAAATGACTAAATTATGAACTTCGTAGCAACTTGGATGAACTTAGGGTCTATAATACTGAGTGATCTATCACAGGAACAACGAACTGAGTACCACATGCTCTCACTCACAAGTGTACCTTGAACAATTATCATAATACTGTGAGAAAGGGATTGGCAGTGGTGGGAAACTGCCAGGGGAGGGGGATGGGATTTGCAGTAGTGGGAAACAGCCAGGGGATGGGGGCATACCTCAGAAACAAGGGTACCTGCAGAATGGACACTTGTATACCTAACCCTGAATTGTACCCCGCATCTTTAAAATTAAATAAAAATAAATTAAAAAATTAAAAAGCAATATTACTACACATCATACAGATCAAAAAGGTAAGAAGGGGATACTACAAACAACCCTTTACACATAAATTCTCATCTAAGAAGAAATGGACCAATTCTTTGCAAACCACAAACTGCTGAAAGCCAACCAAAATGAAACAGACACTTTGAATAGTCTTATAATTCTTTAAAAAATTGAATTTGTAATTATAAAACTCCTATAAAGGATGCTTCCAGGCCCATATGGTATACTGGTGTATTCTACCAAATATTTTAAAATAAATTAACTCAAAATTGGCACAATCTTTTTTAGAAAATTGGAGAAAAATAATTTCCAACTTACATTATAAGGCTAGCATTATCTTGAAACCAAAACCAGACAAAAAACAGAAACAAACAAGCAAAATGAAAGAAACTGGAGGCCAATAAGTCTAACAAACATAGTTGCAATGTCACTCAACAAAATATTACAAAAATCAAATTTGGCAATATAAATATTATATTTACACTAATGAAAAAATTAACATAAACAAATTAGTTTTATTTTAGGTATTTGACACTGGTTCAGCATTTGAAACATCAGTTTAATCTACCATATCAATGAGATTAAAAAGATAAAATAAAGGATTATATCAACTGATGTAGAAAAAATTAAAAACATTTGACAAAATTCAATGCCTATTATTATAAAAAACCTGAGTCAACCAGCAATGAAGAATTTCTTTACTTCTCGTACATAACCCCCTATATCTCAGAACCAACAATGATGTATCTTTCTTTGGCCTTCCTCTTCTTGTATCATGTGATTACATTCAGCCCACCTGAATCCAGGTTAATTTTTCTATTTTAGGGTCATCTGATTATCAACCTTATTTACCTCTGCAAATTCCCTTTACAGCCATACCTATATTAGATGACACAACTCTTGGGAATATGTATCTAAATCTGTGCCTAAAACAGGTGAAAAAATTTAGCTAAATCTCTGTAGGGACAGAACTAAGAAGTCTTAATGTTTGAATTCTACTTAAGTCACTCTTTTGTTCCTCTATTCCTATATTTACTAAACATTTATTGAGTTCATACTATGTGCCCAAACAGTACTGGATATAAGGTATAAGGAAATTAATAAAAATAGTCCTAGCCCTCATGGATATGGTAAACTTGTGGTGAATACTAAAGGTAAAAATTTGTGGTGATTATTACCAAGAATAAAAAGACAGAATGCAGGAAAAAGAGTACATTAAGAAGGGTAATTATAGGGTGCTGTGAAAACTAAATAAAAAGTTATCTAAAACAGACTCTTGAAGAAAAAAACTTACAATCTATATTTATCCCAAGATGAAGGAATTGATAATCTCACAATGATTTCAGATCTAGGGTTACATCTAAGAAATGGTGGGCAGGTCAGAGTTCTTTTGACTGAGTTTGTGAAGACTAGATGATGACCACAGGGGTCTACAAATACTTAGAGAGTATTTGGTGAAGCTATAGGAGAGGCTTTGTTGGGAGGTTGGAAAAGGTCCTATAATATTTCGGGTTTCCGGTCTCAGTAACTGTTCTTGCTATGTTTTCTTATTTAAAATATAAGATAATATTTGTGTTTCATAAGCTATAACTTTCAATGTTACACAGAGAAAGAATATGGCAGGAATTGTTAAAAACAAATAGCTTCTTTCTTCTTTCACTTCCTTTCTTGTCTCCTTTCTTCCTTCTTTTAAATATTGAAACAAATGGTAAAATCAAGGGTCAAGTAGCAGTTTAAGCAGTTTTGTAAAAAAGAACATCATTTTCCTGTGAACTCTGGGCTTGTATGTAGTGCCTATTATCTGCAGGAACCTTTGTAGTGCTTAGTTTTATACAATTTTCACACAACTGAGGTCCTGTTTTTCCTCCAAAAATAAAATTTTATTCAATGGTCACTTTCCTATTTATTTTTAAACTTCCCTTAGGAGGAACAGCTTGGAGGGGAAAAAAAAATTATACCTGTGTGATGCCAAGTGAAAGTCTTCTGGGGGGGAAAAAAACAATGGGAGTGATTCTCATGACACTGGCCATCTTACATTAATATAAGTTTGATGAAGAAAATTGATCATGAATATAAGATCCAGGCCAGCAATAAACACCCTCATGTCAACTCAGAAATTTTTTTTTTTTTTTTTTTGAGTTGGAGTCTCACTCTGTCGCCTGGACTGGAGTGCAGTGGCCGCTCCCGGCCATCGCAGCCTCGACCTGCTGGGCTCCGGCGATCCTTCTGCCTCAGCCTTCCAGGTAACTGGAACTACAGGGGCATGCTACCACGCCCAGCTCATTTTTTGATTTATTGTAAAGATGAGGTCTCGCCAAGTTGCCCAGGCGGGTCTCGAACCCATGGGCTCAGGTAATTCACTCACCTCAGCCTCCCAAGGTGCGGGATTACAGGCTGAGCCACCGAGCCCAGCTAACTCAGAAAATTTTTAGTGCATATATGAGCTGGGTGGCACAACTCAAAAGGTACTAGAGAGAGTGGTTTAGGTCAAATGTCTGCCATGATTATTTCCAAAATGACTTAAATTGTGCAAAATGTGACAAAGTTAGAACAGAGACCAATTAAGTTCAAGAGTTGCCTCTTTCAGGAAGTAGAACAGAGACCAATTAAGTTCAAGAGTTGCCTCTTTCAGGAAGTGCTCCCTGACCTTATTCCCTTTCTGCTCTTAAGGCTGAGTTAGGTGCTTCTATTATTCTTCCCATAGGTCCCTATGCTTTTATCTACCATGGCACATTTCTCCTACAACTTTAGGGAATATTACTATTTTGTGTCAGATAAATATACCTTGCCCAATGTTTTGTGTAGACTACACACTTAGTAAGTAGCTACTAACAGTTTAAGTGGGCACAGACATAGGCCCTAAGTTTTTTGGCAGTAATGGAAAAAAGGAGTTGCAGTGAAAGTCTTAGTTAATCTGGGATTCTATAATGGAATGTCATTATAGATTGGGTGGATTAAAAACAACAGAAATTTCTCATAATTCTGAAGGCCAGGAAGTCTAAGGTTCAGGTACTGACAGATTTCATGTCTAATGAGGACCCATTTTCTGGTTCATAGATAGCCTTCTTCTTGCTATAACTTCACATTGCAAAAGAGGCAAAGAAATTCTCTGGGACCTTTTGTAAGGACACTAATCCCATTCATGAAGGCTCCATCCTTATGACCCAATCCTCTCCCAAAGACTCCACCGCCAAATCACATTGGGGGCTAGGTTTCAAAATGTTAATGTTGGAGACATACAAATATTTAGTCTATAACTTTGAATTACATAATTTGAGGACGCTTTTCTGTCTATCCTTTCTTGATCTCTCAGAACCAGACACATAAGGAGTCAAACCCTCCTTTTTGAAACACTCCTCTCTCAGCTTCTTTGACATCATACTACCTTGGTTTTCTTTCTACCTTACTGGTTACTTATTTTCAGTGTATGTGTTATTCTTTCTATATGTTTACATTTTTCTCAACCTTACCTTGGATTACATTTATGTGTCCCTATGCTTTTTCCATAAATGATCTCATTTATTTCCATGACTTTAAACATCAATTATATTCACATCTCTCTTCTGAATTCTAGAATAAAATAGTCATTTTGTATCCGAATCTCCAGTTAAATATATAATACAAGGGAAGACCCTCCAAAAACCAGAATTATCTTTTGGAGGGTGGGCCCCTTGTAGTACACTTAGAATTTGTTCCTCTGGATCAAATGCTTAACCAAAGTTTTTATCTGGAAGTTTTGAGAAGGTTGCATCACAATTCGTGGAAGAAATGCCCCAAGTTGTGGCAAACAGATGACTGGTTCTCCCACCATGATAAAACACCTGCCCATACCACGCTGAGATGAGTGTTCAGCAGTTTTTGACCAAAATGGCATGACCCCCATACCCCACCCTTCCTATTCAATCTTACCTCAAGGGACTTTTTTTTGTCCCCTGAAAGAAAAAAGTCCTCAAAGGGAAACATTTTGCCAATGTGGAAGAGATGAAACAAAGAATGGCAGAAGCACTAAAAGGAATCAAAATTGATGAGTTCAAAAACTGTTTTGAGCAGTGGAGAAAGCGTCTCGATAGGTGTATTGCATCAAACGGAGAGTACTTTGAAAGTGACTGAAGTTTAAACATGTAAGAACTAATACACTTTTTATAAATAAATTCAAGGTTTTGGGGGTTCCCCCTCATATTTATCTCAAAAGTAATATTCAACATGGAACTTTTCATTTTTTCTCATCCTCCCAAGTCTTTCTTTTCTTGCTCAATTTCTCAATAATGGCAGCTATGAGAATACATTCCCCAAATCTCCAATTACAGGAAGTGTAAACAGTAAAGATTCACAACTGCTGAGTTATAAAATCAATCCACATATCCGTGCAGATGCTTAGCAGGGATACTAAGGCAGATGTATTCATGGGATACCGTTTTCTCCAATAGCTGACTTTGGCTTAAGGAATCTCTGATGACCTCGATTACCTTCCCTAGACTGCACAGTTTGATATGCTTTCACAAAGTTACCTCTTTCTTTCACTCCTTTATTCATAGACAAACCTACACTGTGATCATATGGTTTTTCCCACCCTTTCTTAACTCCCTTCTCATTTTCTCTCACAAGTTTTTCTCCTAATAAAATACATGCCTGTTTAATACTATCTTGGAATCTTTTTTAGAAGACACAGATTGACACATGGTCAAAGAAAACAGGCAATAAGATTGCTCAACAGGTAAAAATTGGGGCCTGGTTGGCAAGTAAGGCGCTAGTAATCCCTGGTACAAATTGATGACTTAATTGCTAAAGATTTCTCGGAAATTATCTATAAAAATATTCCAGTGGAGGAAAATTTTGCATAGATGTTTGAAAAATATGGGGAGTAGCAGAATTGGTTGGTTGATGTTAAATTGTATTGATAGACTATAAATGAATAATGAGAAACCAAGGGCCTCATTGGTAGGTGGTAACATATATAGAGGCCCTCATCTCTTATAGGGCAAAGGCAGAAATAGCTGAATAGCAGGGTGAAGACACAAAAATGGGAGCTCCAGAAATCCAGTGTTTAGCCAAGGGAAGTCAATTATGCAAAGGTCAAAGCTATGGGGTCTTGCTACATGAGATGGAGGCATTTGTTTAAGAAAAAGTAGCAAATATAAGAAGCCATGTTTGCTTATTTCTGCGTGTCAGTATAATTTCACAAAGCTTGACTCCGTGACGACATGCAGCTGTCCAGAAAAATGTTTTGAAGACAAAACAGGATATAGCACATGGACCCCATGACTCTTGCCTAAGTCACATATTCCTTAAAAAACAAAATACCCTAGTCCTTGCCTCTTCTTACACATAAGATAATGTCTAACAGGGTTCGTGATTATGATTCTGTAATCTATAGCCAGAGGTATCCTTACATCCATACCTTGATGTAATTCTTCTTCAGTGTAACTTCTGAGAAACTTTGATGTCATTTTACATGTAACAAACCCCCACCACTTGAATATAAACAGTGCGCTGAAATTCTATGCCAAAGCAATCTAACAGGACTACTCCTGGGCTGTAGGCTTTAGCTTATACTCCTCAGTAAGACTTCTAAATAAAACTAACTTTAATTCTCTAAAAGCTTGATTTTTTTTCTTCAGTCAACATCTGTGTAGATGCTTTTAAGGATATTGGTTCTGAAATTATTTGCCTCCTAGAACCTCTGTGCTTGCAAAGGTAGCTCACCTTTTCTTTTTCTGGAAAGAACTAGAATTTTTGTCATGCTCCAAGATTAATAACAGATACCTTCTTAAGGATATGCCCCTACCTTTTTTCTTGGATGCCAGTCCCATAACTAGGTTTAAATTCTAGCATAACTTCACTTGGGTTGTGCTAGGTCTACAAGGAAGGGAAGACACTATACATACAATTATAATTAATTAGATGGTAAGTACTAGAAGAAGTCAGGGTGTTATCCCTGGGATTAGATTTCGAAGATATTTGATCATGGAGGCCAGAATGCCAAAATGAGTAGCCAAGAATTTATTAACTTGAGGATACTTTGTAGAGACTTAGGAATGCACACCCTAGCTAGGTTCCCAGAAGATGGAGTACTCACGGCTCTTTAAATCTAGAAAAAAAAATGCTCAATATCCAATAAAGTGAAAATACTTAATTAGTTATCAACACGGGTACCTGCATAATCAATGTTTGTTTACTTAACCCTGAATTGTACCCCACACCTTTATAATAAAAAAAAATTTTATCAGAAGAAAAAAATACAGGAAAAAAAGAGACTGAGAGGACTGGACACGTGAGTTTGAAAGACCTACCATCTTTGTTTGTGCTGCTATAAACAATACTACCACAAACTGAGTAATTTATAAGAAAAAAAAATCGTTTTCTCACAGTTCTGGAGACTGGAAATCCAAGAACAAAGCCCCAGCACATTTAGTTGCACGGTGAAGACTTCACCCCACTTCCCAAGTGGTGTCTTTTTGCTGCATCCCTAAGAGAAGAGAAACACTGTGTCCCACACACAGTAAAAGGCAGAAGGGAAAGCAAGCCAGATGCTTCATGAAGCATCTTTTATAAAGGCTTTAATCCCATTCATGTGGAAAGTGCCCTCATAGACCTATTACCTCTTAAAGGCATAGTACCCCATAAAGTCATCCCTTAAAACTATCGCATTGGCAACACCTGAATTTTGGAGGGGCTATATTGAGATTATAGCACCCACCAGAGTCTTATGATTCAGAGGACCAAGAGGACACACTTGCTACTAAGACTGTCAGGAAAGTGCTGGTGAAAGGTGCCCCAGCATCACTAAAGGGTTTGGGAGTTGTTTTCTTCTGTACATCAGGGCTGATGGTAGCAGAGGCAGTCATGGATCTGAGTTCATTAACATTCATAGGGATAATGGGAACTCAAAATAGCAGGAAACCAGGTGGCAGCACTTAAATGCATTCAGGTGTGGAATCCAGTGATTGAAGATGTGGTCCTGTCCCTAAGAAGAAGATCACTTAAACATCATAGTGTGTATATTCCATGATGATTTCCAAACTCCTTCTTCTAAAGGACCCAGGTTCATTGACTGAGGTGACTGTATAGAGTGAAAACAGGACTATTAGACACAGTTGGCACTGATAAAATCCACAGTGACATCATACCATTCCCCTCCCCAATAGAGCTGAGACTTACATGGCAGATAATAAATGGGGTCCTGGATAATGTGTGATTTACATCTGACTCACTGGGTCTACCAATACACACAGTGGTCATTTCCCTGGTCCCCATATGTGCAATCAGAATTCATACATTTGAAAACCGGAATAAGCCTCACATTGGGTCACTGATCTATGAGGTAAGAGAGCTATTAAATTAGCAGAAGCCAAATAGAAACCTCTGAAACTGATTTAAAAAGAGAGTAAATCAATAGAAGAAGTAAGATCTAGTGATTGATAGCTCAGTAAGGTGATTAAATTTAATAGTAATCTATTGTACACTTCAAAATAGAGAATAATTTGCATGTTCCTAGCATTAATAAAAAATAAAAATTTAAGATGATGGAAATCTCATGTTACCTTACTTTTACCTTTGCTTATTATATGAAGGCATCAAATTATCACATGGACTCTGAAAATATGTTCATCTATTATGTGACAATAAAAATAAAATTAAAAACCAAAAAAACCCAAATCTTACCATGGTGTGGGAGGGTATATTGAGATCAGTGGTACCAACAAAGATGTAATGAATGCAGGAGTGGTGGTCCTTATTATACTTCCCTGAATTTTCTAATCTGGACCCTGCAGAAATTGAATGGATATTGATGAATGATTATGGACGATCATAGTGTTAGCCAAGTGGTAATTCTCATTATGGATGCTGTGCTGTAAATTATGTTATTGCTCAGGCAAATTAATAAGCCCTCTGATACATTGCATGCTGCCATTGATTTAGTGGATGTTGTCTTTTCTATTCAAAATAGCAGAGTATCATAAATAGTTCTCATTCACATGGGATGGATAGTATTCATTTACAATTTTGTTTCATGGTTGTGTTAAGTTTTCTTTCCTCTGTCATAATATAATCTGAATAGGTCTGGACCACCTGGAAATCCCACAGAACATCACTTTGATTCACTGAATTAGTACCATCATGTCAGTTGGACAGGACAAGCAAGAAGTGACAAATAGATTGGAGGCTTTGTTAAGACATATGCACTCCAGAGGTTAGGGATGTGCTGGGATATTTACTACAAAGTAAAGACACATTGCTGCATCCATTTTGAATCCCCTATTGCAAAGAAGGAAGCACAGCACCTGGTAGCCATCTTTGGATTCCAGAGGCCTAGAAATCCACACCTGGGAATATTGCTTCACCCACTATGTCTGCTGGCACAGAAATCTACCTGTTTTGAGTAAGCCCAAGCAGGAAAAGGCACTGAAGCAGATCCAGGCCACAATGCAATCATCCTTTTCACTTGGGCCATATAATTCAATAACCTTTCTAGTACTGGAGATACCAGTATTGGAAAAGGATGCATATGCTCCAGTAGGATATTCACAGTATAAGCCCTTAGGATTCTGGGACAAAGCTATGCTATTCATGGCAGATAATTACATGCCTTCTAGGAAACACATCCTGGAATTTTACTGGGCCCTGTTAAAGGCAGAATACTTTACCATGGGTTGCCAAGTGAACATGTATCCAGAACTGTTCCTTATGAGTTTTGTTGGATCCAAAGACAAAGAGGTCTAAGAAAGAGGCATGTGGGTAGACATATGGGAGGATGTATAAAGTGTGAAAATATTCATAAAATACATTAATGTTAACCAGAGAGCATTCACCACAGACAGGTACTGCAAACCAAGTTGATGAAATGACATGATCAGTTAACACTACCCAGTTTTTCTCATCAGCAATCCCAGAAATGGCATAATTTTTATATGAATGGAGTGACCATGGTGGCGGAGGTGGAGGCTAGATGTGGGCCCAACAGCATGGATTTCCACTAACCTAGCTATTGTTGTCTCTGAAAGTCTAACTTGTCAGCATCATAAACCCCTACTATGACATCACTCTTCAAGACAACCAACTGACCATAGGGTGGCAGCATGTACCACATTGGACCCTTCTATTTTGGAAGGGCCAGCAATTGATCATCACAAGGATAGATACTTATCTAGGTATGAGTTTGCCTTCTCTGCTTGTATGGAATTTCATGCTTGTATGGAATTTCTTGTATGGAATTTATGATTCATAAACCTGCTATCCCACACAGCATAGCACCTAATAAGATTATCCACTTCACAGAAAAGGAGGTACAGGAATGGGCTCATGACCATAGTTTCAACTGGTCATATCACATAACACACCATCCAGAAGCAGCTGACCTCATAGAACACTGGAACTATCTTCTAAAGATGCAACTGAAGTGCCAGATCTGGAGAAATATTTGAAAGAATGAGATGCCATCCTTTGAAATGCAGTATATTTGAGTGCATTTATTAAATCAGAGGTCTCTGTATGGCACTCTGTCTGTCTTATGAAGGTACATGTGTCTGGAAACCAAAATTTGGCAATGGGAGTGGCCCCACTCCCAAAGATTCACTGGGAAATTTTGTTCTTCCTGTCCTCATACTTCTGGTCTAGTTTGTAGGGCCTGGCCCACAAAGGGAGCACGATCTTGCCAGGGACATCAAATTATGGCATCACCAGGGCACCTTGTACTTGTATGTCTAAGGACCAGCAGATAAGAGGAGGAGTCACCATATTGGCATGTATAACTGACCTTGCTCATCAGGATGAGGCAAGGTTGCTGTTCTCTACTGGGGCTAAGAGAGACTACATGTGGAACACGAGTAATAAACTTGGGTATTTTCTGGTATTCCATTATCCTATTGTAACTATGAGTGGACACATGCAGCAACCCTAGGCTGAGAAAGTCTCAGAGCACTGAAGAATGAAGGTTTGGGTCACATCACCAGGTAAGCCACCAAGACCTACTATGGAGACAGGTGAGGGTATCTTGTCTTTCCCTTCTCTCATTGCCCAACCTGGCTCCAATTACTTTTAATATATTAACAAGCCCTGTTGGAGCCCACTTCAAAATATATCTTAAATCCATCTACTTTCTCTCATCTCCACTTTTACACTCTAGTCAAAGCCATGATTATATCACACTTGGATTACTGCAAGAGCTTCCTAAGGAGTATCTTGTCAATCCCTTGTGCTATGATCCACCCTCTCTATGGTAGACAGAGTGATTAAAAAATAAATATATTAAATTTTTTCTACTTATTTAAAACCCTTCAGTGACTTCTTACCCATTTTAACATAAAACTTTCATTTCTAACATGGACTGCAAAGGTCCTGTATGATTTGGCCATGACTTCTTTCCAACCATGTCTGTACTCTCTCCCACATAGCTAACCATCCTGGCCTTACGGACTTTCTTGACTGTGTTAGACTATGCAAACACATTCTTGCCTCGGGGTCTTTGCATCAGCAGTTGCTTTTGCCAGCAAGTTTTTCTTTTTGACTCTTTGTATGGCAGATTTTCATTTACTATTCAGGTCTCAGTTAAAAAAAAAAAAAAGTCATCCGTTTACTGATGCTTTTCCTAGTTGCCCAGTGTACAGTACTAAAGAAGGTTTCTCCTATTCCTACAGCTTCTGATTATTCTTTCTCAACAACCTGATTTTTATTATTCATTTGTTGCTGTGTCTTTTAGAACATTATCCATCCCTTCAAATAGACTTTAAGATTGATGATTTCAAGAATTAAGTGTGCCTTTTTTGCCATTAAATGCCGAGTGCCAAACAGCACAAGGCATAAGGTAGTTCCTCAAAAAATATTTATTTATTAAATGAATTTGGTCACCGTCTCACAAAATAAACGTTTGTCTGCACAAACTAATTTCCCTAAAAAAGATGCTGTGTCATATGAATGTAATTTTGATAAAATGAATTGGAGAATATTATAGATAGTAGTTCAACTATGGCTTTCTAAGAGAGATGCTGTTTTATCCTCTAGTGGCAGTAAATTACAATTCACAAAGATATTTTTATGTATAAAGTGACAGCAGGGTGTATGGAGAGAATAAAGACAGAGATATAATGATCTAAAAATGCATTGCTTCATGAGTATCCAATTAAAATATATACTATTTATGTTTTTGAGTATGAAAATTGTATAAGCTCATGGTTGGAACTTTAGAATATATATTTATGCAACTTAGAGATAATAATTTTTCTACCTTTATTCAGTATTTTCCAGTCTTTCTTTTGAAGTAAATTGGATATATAATTCCATTTTCTGCTTTGTTGTAATTTATATTACGTAATCAACATTTTCCCAGATTAATGTAAAGGTCTGCAGTTTATGTAATCATATGACTGGGACATACGTTAATATATCCATTTTTCTTGGAGTTGAATGTTTAATTTTTTTCTGTTTTTTAATGTAATTTTGAATTTTGATCCTAATTTTGAGTGTATGCAATGATTCTGGGAGGATCATCTTCATTCATTAATATATATCCATACTTCTGATTATTTTCTTGTTAAACATACAGTCCCCAAAGTATAATCTCTATGCCATAATCTTGAGAATTTTTGAAGAATGCTATAGATTAATATTTATTTTCATAAATTCATAACTTTTGTTATAATTCACAATTTCACCAGCAATATTTAGTATTTATTTTATTATACTTAGCCATCATTAAGCATCATTATGGTTTTGTATTTGAGTGCATTTGTTAAATCAGAGGTCTCTATATGGCACTCTGTCTCATTACCATTTAATTTTGTATTTCAGGCTGGGTGCGGTGGCTCAAGCCTGTAATCCTAGCACTTTGGGAGGCAAAGTGGAGGGGAATGCCTGAGCCCATGGGTTCAAGAACAGCCTAGGCAACTTGGCGAGACCTCATCTCTACAATAAATGAAAAAATTAGCCGGGTGTGGTGGCGAATGCCTGTAGTTTGGGTCGCTTGGAAGGCTGAGGCAGAAGGATTGCCTGATCCCAGCAGGTCAACACTGGGGTGGCCATGAGCGTGAGACTCCAACTCAAAAAAAAAAAAAATATTGTATTTCTTTGGTCACAATTACAGATGTTTATTTTATGCTTTAAAACTCCATTTGTTATGTATATGGCCATGACTTTTGTTTAGTTTTTATTTTTCAAATCAGCATCTGCTTTTTCTTATTAATATTTAAATAGCTTTAATTATAAAATAATACATGCTTCTAAAATTACCATCCAAGTAGTATAAAAAAATCCTATAGCAAAAATCCTCATTTCCCATATTTAAGCTTTGTTGACATTTTTCTTGATGTTACTATTTTATTTTATTTCATATGAAATATTTTGAGCATTAATCAATATTAGATTGACAGGTCAGGGTGCTTATTGTAGACTTCACCATATCTTTTTGTGTGAAAGATGGAGAATGGAGAACAGATTTTTTCTTTTAATACAGAGACAGCATATGTCCACCCATTCATACATTTGTTCATTTATTCATTCATAAATCTATTATTTTAATGAGTACTCAATGGAGAGAACTTGGAAATTTTCCATCCCTACCCTTCTCCCAAAACTGCTAGATGCCTGAAATTAAACCATTAGAGAATCATATTAGAGATGATTGGTCTGGGGACAGACCTATCAATAGGTTTACCAACAACGAGTCAAGCGACAGGCAAATAGCTGCTTTCTTCCATCTTTTCCATCTCTTTCTGCCTCTCCCCTCCCATACATTCTTTCCTCTCATTTCACAGCCTTTTGATCTAAACTGAGAAGTCCAGGGTGAGGTTTCATGAGGTTTATCTTGGGGTGGGGAGAGTTGCTTTTCTCACCAGCTATAGGTAAAAAACTGAGTACGTTTTTTTCCATTTTTCCATGCTTAGCCATCTCATGATGAATTGGGGTAGAAGGGGTCCCACCATCTTTCTCATAAATGGGAGCACTTTCTTCCTCTGGGTTTTAGGTGGGTCGGGGACCTAGACTAATTTTTTCCCAGGACTGGGACTAAGGTGACAGGTTCTTACAGGGCCCAGATTAGGGTGAGGCAAATGAATGAATTGTGCAAGTGCAGGATTTATTTAAAACTTTGTCCAAGTTTTTGTCATTAATATAGAATGTATAAAATATTGCATTCAATTATTATTCATCTTGATTAATGAAGTTTTTTTTAATGGTTCCTAAAATTTTGTGCCCAGGTTGAATGCCTAATCCTGACCTGGCTTTGTTTCCTAGAGATGGAGGGGGCTTATTGTCAATTGTGGGCTCCTCTAGTTCCTCCAATATTAACCAAAGCTGTATGATCCCCAAATCCACTCTCAGCTGCTGCTTTAGGAGAAAGTTTTGGTTTCCGTCCACATTCATCTGCTCTGGCACTGGGTGTATTCCACATATCTGAGTAGATGCCCTGGTCTGTCTATATCCTGTAACCACTCATCTGTTATCACCCATTTGGCATTAATAGAGGCAGAATAGTAAAGCAATAGCAAAAGATTCATGTACCTCAGAGACTCCCATGGACTTCTTCAGTTTGGGAATTTGGGGCTCATGGGATTGCAGGTTGTAGAAAGCAGGATGTATTCCTCCAAGGCTCTGAAGCTGCATAGGTCTGCAAAAGGTACATTATCACAGGGATTCTCAATGGTGGTTACATATTACCTTCACCCGGAGAGCTTTAACAAATAGCTGAGCCTGGAGTCTACCTTTGGCTTTCCATTTAATTGGTCTGAGGTGGGGCCCAGTCACTAGGGTTTTTTTTTTTTTTTTTTGAAAGCAGGATTTATAGAAAGGCTCCCACAGTTGGAGGGGACCCAAAGGGGTTGCCCTTATTGGGTTTTTTTTAAAGTGCCTCAGATAACATTAATGTGTAACCAAACGTAAAAACCACTGTGCCTTTCGTTATTCAGAGGACAACTGAAACTTATTCTTAAGGGTATGGAAACAGATTATTATGGGTCTGAAACACCAAGTTAACAGTATCTAGGGGCTTTGGTAAAGAAATATCTTTTATAGACAAAATTAGTAGCAGCAAAATGAAAGGTGGAGAGTAGGTCTCAGTGTTTCCATGAGATTCAAATAGTAATATACCCCACTAATATTTATGATTGATGCCGGGAGTTGGTCCCTCCTTTTTTCCCACCAGGTGATTGAGTTTTTATTTAGTTTTGCTTCTCAGTTGAGTTGTTTATACCTGACATGTGCTTACAGTAGTAAGGTGGCATCTTTCTGAGAAATGATAGTATTGAGTCTGTCAAATCACAGTGGGTGGTCAATGCAGGCTTCTGAGACTGAGGAATAAAAACCCTTTCATGTGCCATAAAATTTTGATAAGATTATCAGATTTGTCAAACCCAGTCCACTTCGATGCATCTATCAGATTTATTATTTTCATTTCTGACAAGTGTGGGAAATAGCTTCATGACTAGAAAATGAATAACCTATTTTTTTATGGTATGGTAATATGATTTATCAAGGTAATCTGATTTGAATCTAAAAAAAATCTCACCAATTGGGTTTCTAAATAGATTTTAACATTTATCAACAAGTTTCTTCTGAAACATGTATTTTCTTTGGGGAACATCTCTTAAATATTTTGAGTATTTTCAGAGACATGTTTTTGCTACAACTTTCAGGCTTGAGTGTCAAATCTCTAGTTGGCATCAGTCTCAATTTCAAGCCAACACCTTATGCTTTCAAACAACCCCCTCTATTTTAGAGTTGAAAATAAGAGAGCACCAGTGTGGAGAAGGCTAATATTGCTTCTCTGGTCGCCAATGACCATAACCATGTAAAGAGGTTGAAATAGTTTCTATCTTCATTACACTAATACGATTTTGAGGACTATTACGGCAATGAAGATTAATAGTCTCATTAGTCTTTCACTTTTATGCTAAAGCAAAGCCACAGATCATTGCGGAAACAAAGATTTTCAAATATTATGTAATTGTCAAAACTGAGAAAAAGGAGGCACTAAATTTTGGTCTGCTGTGATAAATTTGGGTTTAGTCTTTGCTCAACCATAACTGTCTGTGGTTCAGATTATACTGCTAAAAATTATTACTATGTTGTCCCCTACCCTGAGCTTTATTAAATAAGCTCTTGTTCTGTTGAGATGTCTTGGAGGTGGTGGGGTAGGAGATGCCAGGGCTGTTTCTCTTTACTATATTTTATAATTCTTGATAGAATAATATTCCTGAAACACTGCACTAAGGTCAAGCGATCACCACTGAGATACTTTGAGTCATGATAATTATCTAGGGAAATATTGATGAAGTATATGTTTGTCTTGTTTCACAATGACATAATGAGAGTTTATGTGGCACTTCCACTAAATTGCTGCATGAAGTTAGGGAGGTTGCTTTCCTTCCGGAGGCCTCAGCTTTTATGTCAACATACTGGAATTAAACCAGACAATCTCAAAACTTCCATCCAACTCAAATAATTTATAATTTGTTGATTTCTCACTAAAATTAGATGAATTAATGCAGACAGTTTTTACTCTATATCTAGGGAAGATAATTTTCTGACAAATTTAGCACAGCAATGATGCAATGTTACTATCTTTATATTTTTAAAAACACAAAGATGAAAAGCCTACTCCCCTTATACATTTTATGCAGATAACTGTGGCTGGTGAAAAATATCTAACCATGCCAAGTGATATCAGTTTACATTTATAGCACTAATTCTCTAGTAAGCCTTTTAGATCACCTGGAAGAAATATCTCCTTTCTCTATTCTACTTTACATCTTTCTACATTGCTAACAAAAGAGAAGCAAGCAGAAGATAACATTCACCAGCTCCACCCATCATTATCTATTGAGCTACCTGCACCTGGGACCATATACTCTCATCTTCTCTCCCATTACTGTAACTAAACCACTCTGCTCTAATGAACTTCATCACCCTCACCTACTTGAGGACATCTGGCAATTCTCCCTCTCTTTTTAAAATAATCTATTTCCCTCATTACTACATCTTTTCTGTCAGCATAAAACATGCTATAATATCTGTCTTGTTTAAAACATCTTCCCTGATACCTTACATCCGCCTCCAGCTATTCCTATATTGATTGCCCTGCCACCAATGTCTTAAAATAAAACTCCTTGCAATCATTATTCTTATTTACTGTCTCCAATTTTTTTTTTCTTCTAACTTTTCCTGATCCCACCCCAGTCAGGTTATCACTTGAAGTCACTTCTGTCATGGAAACCAAAAATACATTGTATCTCAGCTCTTAATTTTCACTATAAAAATTTTCGAACTTGTAGAAAAACTAACAAAAATAATATAACAAGCATATATATGACCAATCTTACATTGTCCAAATCTTAACATTTGCAATTATTGCTTTGAATTTTAATTTATTAAAAATTGATACATAGTTAAAATTTACTCTATTTCTTCCTGTCTCTATCCAAGCTTATCCACTATCCTGAACCTAGGATGTGCCTTCTTATCCATGTCTTTTCTTGCAGGTAATATATAGCTGCTTACGCACAAAGAAAACATAGGTGTATTTGTTCTATGCCCAAAACTTAAATAAATGATACTTTAATGTGTATGATCCATATCAGATTTTTGTAAATATGTTAATTCAGTTAGTGAAATTTGCTAATAGTTTTTCTTTGTTATATTATCCTTATCTGATTTTGTATGGAGGTTGAATTAGCTTCCTAAAATGAGTCAGGAGGTTGTTCACTTTCTCTACTCTTGACTAATTTGTATAAAATAGGGTTTGTCTGTTCTCAGAATGCTCACTAAAAATAACCTTGTCCTTTTTTGAATAAATTTTCAAATACTCATCAATTTTCTAATGATTAAAGGCCTAATATATTTTTTAACTTCTTCTTGAGTCAGTGTTGGTAATTTATCTTTTTCTAGAAAACAGCCCAGTCTCTTGCTGCTCTTTCCCAAATATTTCTTAGTTGCAAGGACAAATTGTCAGAGCTACTCCTGAAAGCCATTTTACCCAAGTTACTCGGTCTCCTTTTCACAGTTGGCCTCCTATGTTTCCATCATTGAGAGGTATTTTTACCTTTGTTTTTACATTTGATCTAAAAAGTTTGCTTTTGTATGTTTACTTGAAATCTTTATTTTTTCATTATTATTTATTATTTTATAGGTTACTTAAGTTAAAAACAAAATTAATTTTAAGTGACTCATCACTGGTTAAAGAAAATGTTTCCTGTTGTATATAATATGGCTAGAATTTTTTTTGTTTAATAATGAATATATTTGTACTTAAGTTAATTTCTGATATATAATGAAACATGTGGATATGGGTAAGAAAATACTTAGATAATTAAAATAAAACTGTAAACAGAAAAGTTTTAACACATTAAAATCAAGTTATCTTTTCACATGGAACTGAGAAAAATAAATATAGTATGAAAACCTAGTTAAACAATCAGAGTTATTTATCACAATGTACACTAATATAATCCTATCAGAAGGCAATTTATATTATAATATATTATAGGGAATAATTGAAAAAGAAAAAGTAGAACAGAGTTTTATATTGTTTATAAAATGAAAATCTGAATGAAAATTATACAACATTAAGTTTTAAAATAATACATGACATATTCACCCCAGGATGATACAGAACTCTTAAATTGTTCATTATTAAGGTTATGTAGAAAAACAGAAAAGTGGTCATGAAATAATGGTCTGGACATATTTATTTATCTTTCACATTGTCATGCAACTATGTAAAAAGTGTATAAAATAAGAGTAAAAAATAAGCGTAAGCCCAAGGAAATAAAAGTTGTAGTATTGGAAAGGAAAGACTAAGAGTACCTTTGTGGGGATTGACAGTTGTTTTAATATTAAGCATTGCCTCCATTAAGTTTTGGCTTCCTAGCCAACCAAGAAGTTAGAATTTAATCTAGTTTTCCTTGAGTATCTAACAGTTTCAGACAAAACCTCAGCTTCTATTTTTAAATAATTCTATTCTTACAGGAAGTCCTATTTCTGTGCTCTCTTCAGTTGCAACAATCTGTCAGTCTTTTCTTGAGCCAGTAACATACTGCCTTAATTACTGCAGTTTTGTAATTAATTTTAATATCTGGTAGGGCTGATATGTCCAATCACTCTCCTTTTTCAGAATTTTCCTGGATAACCTCTCCTGTTTATTTTTCCACATAAATTTTACTCTCATTTTTTCAAGCTCCCAAATTGTTTGAATTTTACACCAGTGAATTTCAAGTGCTAGCAAATGAAATTTATAGTTTAATTTGGGAGAATTGGTACCATTACTATGTTATAGCTCCTGATTCAAAAGCAAAATAAGCTTCCCTATTATTTATGGGTTTTTTTTAATGTCTTTTACCTGAGTTTTATAGCTTTCCTCATGCAGTACCCATGTGTTCCTTATTACAATTATTTCTATGTGATTCACATTCTGTGGCTATTGAAAACTGACAGCTTTCTTTAGTTATGTTTTTAAGCTGGTTGTTTCTTATCTATGGAAAAACTTCTGATTTCAATACATTAGTTATGAAGATATTCACCTCATTGAACATTTTTGTTACAGTAGTTTTTCACTTTATTTTTTAATTTGCTTTAGACAAATTCTATCATCTGTAAGTAATATTAATTTTGATTTCTTCTTTCTATTATTCACTTTTCATAGCTTTGATTTTAATAAGTTTTTGATCTCTTGATCGCAGAAAAATCCTGTTGATCACTATAGTCATTGAATTGTAGAACACATGTGGTTATTGGTGTCATCATAGAGTAGCCATTAATTAAGCAGGCCATATGGTCTGCCAGAGCAAGCCAGACAGGCCTGAGTTAATGCCAAGGGAATTCCAAAACCCTTCTTTGCACACAAACACTAAAATGAATCTCATTGTTTTTGTTCAACAGAGATGAAAAGTACACTGACCATGTCAGTTTACCACTTAAGTGTCCTCATATTCAATATGGTAAACACAAAAATTTGGCAAAATACTACTGGTTAAAAACATGCACTAAGACTTGCATATGGCACCAAAAGCACAGGTAACAAAAGCAAAAATAGACAAGCTGGACTACATTGAATTTAAACACTTCTGCTCAGTATAGAAAATTATCAACAGAGTGAAAAGACAATCTACAAAATAAGAGAAAGTATTTCCAAGCCATGTATCAGATAAAAGATTAACGTACAGAATATATACAGAACTCTTCAAAACGACAAAAAATAACCTAATTAAAAATGGTCAAAGGATTTGAATAGACATTTCTCCAAAGAAAATATATAAAAGTTCAACGAACATGTCAAAAAATGCTCAATATTACTAATCATCAGTGAAGTGTGAATCAAAACCCCAATGAGATATCACCTCACACCTGTTAGACGGCCACTATTAAAAAACAAACAGGCTGGGCATGGTGGCTCAGCCTGTAATCCCAGCACTTTGGGAGGCCGAGGCGAGAGGATTGCCTGAGGCTGGGGATTCAAAACCAGCCTGGGCAGCTCGGTGAGGCCTCGTCTCTACAATAAATCACAAACAAACTAGCCGGGCGTGGTGTGTTGTGCATCTGTGCTCCAGCTACTTGGAAGGCTGTGGTGGAAGGATCGCCTAAGCCCAGGAGGTCGAGGCTACAGTACCCATGAGCGTGCCACTGCACTCCAGCCTGGGTGACAAGAGTGAGACTCCAAATTAAAACAAAACAAAACAAAACAACAACAACAAAAAACAAGACAAAAACAGAAAATAACAAGTGTTGGGGAGGTTGTGGAAAAATTAGAACACTTCTCCACTTTTGATGGAAATGTGAAAAGGTGCAACCACTGTGAAAAACAGTGTAAATATCACTCAGATATTAAAAATAGAACTAATTCTGGGTATATAATTAAAAGAATTGAAAACGGATCTCAAAGAGATGTTCATTGCAACATTATTCATAATAGCCAACACGTGAAAGCAACCTAAATTTGCATTCATGAATAAAGAAACAATGAAAATGTGGTATGTACATACAGCTATTCAGCCTTAAAAGCTTATTATTGTTTGGTTACAAAGCAGTTTGTTTAGAAATAAAGTCTGTTATATGCTACAACATGGAATTAAACTTGAGGGCATTGTGCTAAGTGAAACAAACCAATCACACACACAAAACAAATGCTTCATAGCTGCACGTATATGAGGTATTTAAAAACCATTAAACTCATATCAATAGAAAATAAAATAGTTGCTAGGGGCTGGCAGGAAGGAGAAATCAAGTTATTGTTCAATGGGTATAGAATTTTAGTCATGCAAAATGAAAAGGTTCTTGAGATCTGTTACACAACTATGTGCATATAATTAACAATACTGCAACATGCACTTAAAATTTGTTATGAGCCGGGCTCGGTGGCTCAGTCTGTAATCCCGCGCCTTTGGGAGGCTGAGGTGAGTGGATTGCCTGAGCCCGCGGGTTCGAGACCCGCCTGGGCAAGCGAGACCTCATCTCTACAATAAATTTAAAAAAAAAAAATCAGCCAGGCGTGGTAGCGCGCGCCTGTAATTCCGGCTACTCGGAAGGCTGAGGTGGAAGGATCGCCGGAGCCCAGCAGGTCGAGGCTGCGGTGGCTGGGAGCGGCCACTGCACTCCAGTCTGGGCGACAGTGAG
>CAUYQG010291717.1:0-17389 GCA_963574415.1 Tarsius wallacei
AAAAATTAGCCAGGTGTGGTAGCACGCGCCTGTAGTTCCAGCTACTTGGAAGGCTGAGGCGGAAGGATCGCCGGAGCCCAGCAGGTCGAGGCTGCGGTGGCCGGGAGCGGCCACTGCACTCCAGTCTGGGTGACAGAGTGAGAATCCAACTCCAAAAAAAAAAAAGATGTAGTGTACAGTTTAGGATTAGGTATACGAATGGTCATCATACAACTTTCATCTTTTCACCTAAAGGAAGCACTTTATGGCTTCTCTTTGATATAGCTGAATTGCCAGCATCACCGCTCTGACACTCTGGGGCCATTATTAAGTAGAAGAAGGGTGACTTGAACACAAGAACAGTCTGCGACAGTCAATCTGATAATCCAGATGGCTACTAAGTGGCTAACAGGCGGGTAGTGTAGACAGCTTGGATATGCTGGACAGAGATGATTTATGTCCCAGGCGGGATGGAGCTGGATGGCACAAAATGTCATCACACTACTCAGAATGGCACGCAATTTAAAACTTACAAATTGTTTACTCTGGAATTTTTCATGTAATATTTTTGAGCCACAGTTGACTTCAGGCAACTGAAACTGCAGAAAGCAA
This sequence comes from Tarsius wallacei, assembly GCA_963574415.1. Classification (NCBI taxonomy): domain Eukaryota; kingdom Metazoa; phylum Chordata; class Mammalia; order Primates; family Tarsiidae; genus Tarsius; species Tarsius wallacei. The sequence goes on from CAUYQG010291717.1 coordinate 592, forward strand.
AACTGTGGATAAAAGGGGACTACTGTATTCTGTTAGGAAGTGCCTGGGGAGAAGATCCTCCTTGATTTGCCTTAAAAACTGTATCTTAATAAGTCATTTAATATAGAGGTTAATGCAACATGGCTTTACATAGGCCCCATAATCACCATTACCTTTTCGGAAAAAAACCTCTACACCATTACTCACTCCCCTCCCCACCAAAAAACCCTAGCAAATCTTTGCTAAAAGTTAATGGATAGGAAAAACCATGAAAAGAAGAGAAAAGATGTTTTGTTGATTGAGGAGAAATTTTACAGAAGACCCTGTCTGGTTTCTCTCCACTGTTCTGTCTTACAATGAACGCCTTTGAGATGAGGTGTGTGCCGTTTCAAGCAGTCATACCTTAGGCTGACCGTCCCCCTGGGTGGAGAGGACAGGACCGTATGGGCGTGCTGTCTCTGCTCCCCTGTGCCCACTGGATGATGATGTGTTGGTGACACCTGGTAAATACATGGAAAACAAAGTTGATGGGGCAGGTTCTGAACTGTGTTGTTAGCCTTTGCTACAGGGGCAACAGTCTCTGTAATTCCAAGCAGAGATGAAGTGCTTTCTTCACAGAGACCACAGGTTAAAACAGATGGGAGATATTCATGGCAGGATTTAAATGCATTCGCAAACAGAAAAGACCTATCGGCAGCCAATATTTCAAAAATCTTTGTTACTTCATAACTATGTCTTCCAAGTTGCCCATAATACCACATTTTCAATTGAATACTATTTCACGCCTTCAAGTACATTCCTGTCTATTTCATTTAGCCCTCATGAACTCTGCCATGTAGAGCAAGCCTCGTGATTCCCTCTTTAGAAGATGAAAAATACCTAGAGATGTTAAGAGATTTATCTAAGATTACACAGCTAGTCAGTGACAATGACATAACGCATAATGCTCTATTAGATCAATCACTGCTACTAAATAAGTGGATCCTGGTATAAGACAGTCCTGCAGCAGACACGTTCCAAGACCCCCAATGGATGCCTGAAACTGCAGATAGTACTCAGCCCTGTATATACTATGCATGGATTTCTTTTTCCTTCTTCACAATTTCACAGATAGAGGATTCATTCTATTCCTGGGGCCCAAACAGGAATAAGGACGAGAAATAAAGCCTGAGCACCTCAAGACCAAATGCCATTCATGGAATACCTACTGTGTATTCCCTACCTGCCAGGTATGCTGAACACAGCTTCAATTGTCACAACTACCCCATGCAGTAAGTACTGTTCTCCTTCCCATTTTATAGATAAGAAAACCATGGCAGAGGGAGGTTAATAACTTGCCCAAGGTCATGGCACGGTAAACCACAGAGCCAGGGCTGTGCTGTGTCTCTGCCTGCTCCAGGGCATGTTTTCCACCCCATCACACCTCTGCCCCTCCATCATAAGTGAGAGGCAGGCCCCTGATGTTTCCATCCTTCCTGGGGTTGGGGGGGCACCACTGTGTTCCTTTGCTCTCTTCACACTAAATATCTTCCCAGCTCCTGGAATTCTCAAAAGCGGCACAAACATTAATTTTTAGAACGAAAGAAAAATGTTTCAAGTGGTATTGTCACTACAGGAAAAGCAGATGTTTAATAAATAAAAAAATTAAATTTAATAAATTAAAAAACACTTAGAAGCCAACGTGGCCATAGAAATACGACTGCCAGTGAATAGTCACAAAGCATTCCTGAGACAGAACTGATTTTCTCCAGTATGGGAACTGGTACTTCCTCTTTTCTTTCAAGGTAAAGGAATATGCATCAGTGTTATTTTCCCAGACATTCATTTGAATGCTATGGTTTGAATTTCCCCTCCAAAGCTCATGTTGCAAACTAATTGTCATTGTAACAGTTCTAAGTGGTGGGACCTTTAAGGGTGATTAGGCCAAGCCAGCTAAGCCTCTGACACTTTAGGTCTGGAAACCCTCCCCACCAGCCTGAAGCCTCCTAGAACTGCCTTTGGGGAGCAGGCTGACAGCTCCTCTTGCTTGTCTGGGGGCTCTTTTCGCCCTCAAAGTTCATATGTTGAAGATGTAACCCCCAGTGTGGCTGCATTTGGAGATAGAGCCTTTAAGGAAATAATTAAGGTTAAATAAGGTTACAAAGGTGGGGCCCTGATCCAATAGGATTAGTGTCCTTATAAGAACAGACACCAGAGGGCTGGTGCACCCACTCATGCTGGCTGGCTCTCTTACCCTCTTGCTTGCGTTTTCTCTGTCTCTCTCTCTCTCTCTCTCTCTCTCTCTGTCTTTCTGTCTTTCTCTCCTCCCTCTCCCGCCCTGGCCCCCCAAAAGACAGATGTCAGGGAAGACACAGGTATCTATAAGCCAGGAAGAGGGTCTTCCTCAGAAACTGAATTGGCTAATACCTTGATCTTGGATTTCTAGCCTCCAGAACTGTGAGAAAATAAATTTCTGTTGTTTAAGTCACAAAGTCTGTAGTATTTTATTATGGCAGCCTGAGCTGATTAATAAAGGGCCTAAGAGCTCTTAGTTTTCTGTCACGAAAAGACAGAGAAAGAAATGGAAATAATTAGAAGAAAAAGCAGGTCATTAGGGAAAAACATGTCAAAGAAAGTTGTAATTAATGAAGGTCTCCTTCCTACCCTTCTCCTCACAGCCTTAGGCTAAAAAAGACAACTTCCAGTTACATTTGTAAATATGCAGCTCAGCCTTCTGGCTACACACCTCCGGAAAGAGGTCTTACCCAGGGAACTTATTAAAGCTCAATGTTCAGAAAATCTAGCATAGGCAAATGCATAAATAAAATCTTGTAACCCTTGAGATTTCTCAGAAAGGGACCCCCCCCCCCCCAGGAAGTGTATAAGAGCATCTCCTCTTCAATGCCAGGTCTCAAAAGATGTGGGAGAAAACCCTAAATGAGGTTGACAACTTTGGGATATTTGTTTTGGAGTAAAAGAAAAAGGGTTTTTGTTTGTTTCTGCAAAGCATTTTAGAACACGAAAACTGTCTATTCAGTTTGGACACAGTTATAGCCATCATGGATACTAATTCATTATAATTTAAAACTTTCAAAGCCTCTGTCTGAAAACCCTTATTATATCAATTTAGAAGGTAGGAATTAACAGGTTCTTAGATTCCACCTGATCCCCTATCTTCTAGGTGTTGGAGTAGCACATCTGGAGAATCAAGGGACAGTTGCTGGCACCCAGTCAGTGGGTGTGCGACAGTCCTTCATGTGTGTGGTATGGGCCATCAAGAGAGCCAGCCCATCAGAAGGAGGAGGACAGCAACCGTCCGCTTATTTTTTTTTAAAGCATGGATAGAGAGTTTAGCGGTATAAAGAGCATTCTTAGTTGTAGCCTTCTTGTCTTTCTAGAGTGAAACAAAAGACTTTGAAAAATACTACCCCCATCCTTACCCTTAAATAGGAATGGCAAACCTGACTGCTAAAAACCATCTAAGGTCTTTGCTAAAACAGGTCACACAACCAGGAAGATTGGGAACTCTCTGGTGAAAGGACAGATTAGAAGCTGGAATAGGATTTTTCTGGAATACCTAGTTTATCCACTACTCTATGTACTTTCTGGCAAAGCTCTTGTCTAGAATGTCCCTAGTAACCAACAGAGTGAAACAAGGCAGTCTGCAAAAAATCAAGGGTACTGAGATGAGGATTGAAATATACACGGTGTCCACTGCAGAGTTTTAAAATTTCATTGTTGTAAAACAATATAAGGTAACCTTGGCTGGTATGCTACTGTGTAAGACGTGTAGGAACTGTGGCAGGTATACAGCTAGTGAAAAGCCACTCGGGGCTGGGCACAGTGGCTCAAGCCTGTAATCCTAGCACTTTGGGAGGCCGAGGCAAGAGGACTGCCTGAGCTCAGGGGTTTGAGACCAGCCTGGGCAACTTGGAGAGACCTTGTCTCTCCAATAAATCAAAAAATTAGCCAGGTGTGACAGCTACTTGGAAGGCCGAAGTGGAAGGGTTGCCTGAGCCCAGCAGGTTGAGGCTGTGGTGGCTGTGAGCATGCCATTGCCCTCCAGCCTGGGTTGACAGAGTGAGACTCCAACTCAAAAAAACAAAATAAAACGAAAAAGCCACTTGGAGTCATTTCTATCTACTTAGAAAGACGATTTGAAAAGCAAAGGAAAAAAAATCCAGTTTGGTTGGTCACAGAGATCGTTTGAGAAGGTGTTTGACCTGGGCTGCTCCATTTACACACTATACTTGTCTTTACACCAGAAGAGCAAGATGGTATATACGCTTGAGAATTCTTACTGAGTCAAAGATGGGAATTAACAGGATGCAGAATAGCAGTCTCAGTAATTCTGTAGTTGTAGCTGCTGTTCCAGGTTAACACAGAAGGACTCTCAAAAGTGATACCAAGAGCCACTCTGGGTCTTTTTATGTAGCAAAGAAGAAAGTCCCCAAAAGGACAGTGTTAACTTCTGACACCCACATGAGTGGATCAATGTTCTTGCCAGAAGCAAAACCAACACCAACACATCTAAGCAGCTCTTTTCTCATGTCTACTAATAAAGTCACTCTTGCAGAGCAACCAGCAGTTACCATTGTTCAATGAAACAGGCAACTTTAAAAATGACACCAGATCCACAGTATTGTTTTTTGTTTTTTTTTTAAATCCATTCTTGGTGTATTTTCTAGAAGCCATCATCTTTAAAATCGCTGCCAGCAGGATGGTTTTTATTGTTGGTTATTCTCCTATGGAATTTAATAAATATTCATTGACAGAGAACGACATAATTCATTCAGTCACTTTCATTTTTATCAGCTCCACAGAAGGCTTTGGACTTTTCTGGAAACCTCTGGGAGTTACCAGTGGTTGACAATAAGCTGCTTTTGTGAGGTCCTTGGGTAGAGGGGTGGAGAAGAGAAAATAATATCTTTCTAAGAAACCACTTTCTGAGCATTATCAGGAGCTATCCACCACTGTGAACGTCAGCAGTGTGCAGGTCTATGGGTACTCTGTGATAAGCTATACAAGACCTAATATATTTTTAAATGAATGCTTAGGAATCAAGTTAATTCATGGTGGTTTATCAGACAGCAGTCATTCAATATGCCAAATAAATTCTTATGTACTAAAATCAGACTGCATATTTCAGCACTCATTTATTTTCAAATTATCCATCAGTATGGGTTATTCAGGCTTTAAAAGAAAAAAATGATTTCGATTTTTTTGAACCTTCAAAATAATACCTACAAAACATTAATTTAAAAGTAATACATTTTATAGTTACCATTACAGTTATCATTATACTATAATGATAAACACCATTTTTTCGACAAAAGGACTGAGTTTAGCTAATGATTTTATTGTCTTTGGAAATGCACAAATGCCACCAATACAAAAAAATCTCGATATCTTTCCAATTAAGTTGTTTGTCAACAATTGAGGCTGGGCACGATGGCTCATGCCTGTAATCCCGGCACTTCAGGAGGCAGAGGTGGGAGACTGCTTGAGCCCAGGAGTTTGAGACAAGCCTAGGCAACAAGTGAGACCTTGTCTCTACAAAAAATTAGCTAGACATGGTGGCATGTGCCTGTAGTCCCAGCTATGTGGGAGGAGGAGGCAGGGAGGAGCCTGAGACCAGGAGGTCCAGGCTGTGGTGCCCTGATTGTGTAACTGCACTCCAGCCTGAGTGACAGAGTGAGACCCCAACTAAAAAAACAAAAACAAAACAAAAAACCCCATTGAAACTCTCTTCTAGTTTGCTAAAACACCAGTCAAAACACTTTTTCACAGAGAATTTGGATCGGTGTGGATCATGTTGCTGATGATTTTACAAATATCACTTAAGAAATATAGCATGTCTGGCATTCTGACTTTTGCCTTCCTCCTTGCAAGTTTCTATAATTTGCTCTCTAAATTTACTCCACATGGGCTTTGACCAGATTTCTGGCTTTTCTGTTTTTCTTCTTACTGGAATGCCTGTGAAAGTGACCGGAGGAGACTGCCAGGAAATGCTGAAGCTGCTGCCATTGGGGGTGAACTTGGCCGATCCTGGAATGGTCATGGGGGGTGTGGCCTGTTAAACAAAACACAGAGAAAGCTGTTATGAAAGGACATTTTTCTCTCAGAGTCTTAAGCTCTCATGACCAAAAGAGGGCCTCAGAAATGGTCTCAGCTGCATTCATTACTTAGAATAATTATCTAATAGAAGGAGATTAAAGGGCCAACGGGAGGAGCTAGACATAAACTGTGTACATATACCTAGGCAATTGTAAAAGAAGATGGTTTCTGATGGTCTATTTCTGAAAAAAAAAATTCATTATATATACATATACCTATTTTAGGACACCTGTGAGATACAGTGCCTCACGATCAAATTGGGAGACACTCTCATACTGTGATGGTGGGTGTGTCAATTAATATAACATAATTTGGCAATATGTATTAAAATTCTTAGCTGTGTAGTAGCTGTTCCACTTCTAGAAATTCATTCTAAGGAAATGGACACAAGGATGTTCATTGCACATATATTGTTAAAATACTGGAAAAACACAAATGCCCAGCCATAGGGAAATAGATAAATAAATCGTGATATACCCACAGAGTCATTAAACATGTTGTTAGAATGGTATTGGCATAAAAACAGATATGAAGACGAAGGAAAAGAATAGAAAACCCAGATATAAGCCCACATATTTACAGCCAACTGATTTTCAGCAAAGGTTCCAAGAACATACAATGGGAAAGGACACCCTCTTCAATAAATGGTGCAGGGAAAACTGGATATCCATATGCAGAAGAATGAAACTAGATCCCTATCTCTCACCACATACACAAAGAAACCAAAATAGATTAAAGGCTTAAATGTAAGACCTGAAACTATGAAACTACTGGAAGAAAACATAGGGGAAACACTTGAGGACACTGGTCTAGGCAGAGGTTTTATGGCTAAGACCGCAGAAGCACAGGCAACAAAACACAAATAAATGGGACTATATTAAAATAAAAAGCTTCTGCAAAGCTAAGGAAACAATCACCTGAGTAAAGAGACAACCTGTTGAATGAAAGAAAATATTTGCAAAGTATTCATCTAACAAGGGACTAATACTTAGAATATACAAGGAACTCAACTCCACAAAGTGGGCAAAGGACTTGATAGACATTTTGCAAAAGAAGACATAAATGGCTAATGGGTACATGAAAAAATAATCACTACTTATCAGGGAAATGCAAATCAAAACTGCAATGAAATATGATCTTACCCCAGTTAGAATGGCTATTATTAAAAAGACAAAAAAATAACAGATGTTAGTGAAGATGCAAAAAAAGTGAACCCTTATACGCTGTTGGTGGGAATGTAATTTAGCACAGTCATTATGGAAAACAGTAAAGAGATTCCTCAAAAAAACTAAAAAGAAAAATACTATCTGATCCAGCAATCCCACTAGTGGGTATTTATCCAAAGGAAAGAAAGTCAGTATATCAAAAGGTTACCTGCACCCCAAGTTTACTGTAGCACTATTCATTATTCATAGCAAAGATATGAAATCAACCTAAGTGTCCATGGATGGATAAAGAAAAGGCGGTACATATACAGAATGGAATACTATTTGGCTATAAGAAAGAATGAAATCATATCATCCACAGTAATATGGATGGAACTGGAGAGCATTATGTTAACTGAAATAAACCAGGCACAGAAAGACATGTTCTCACTCATACAGGGGAGCTAAAATAATTAATCTTATGAAGGTAGAGAGTAGAATGATGGTTACCAGAGGTGGGGAGGGTGTGTGTCGTGAGGGACAGGGATAATGTAAAGGTTGGTTTTAATCGAGACCAGCCCAGGCAACTTGGTGAGACCTTGTCTCTACAATAAATCAAAAATTAGCCGGATGTGGTAACACGTGCTTGTAGTTCTGGCTACTTGGAAGGCTGAGGCAGAAGGATTGCTGGAGCCCAGCAGGTCGACGCCGGGGTGGCCATGAGTGTATCACTGCACTCCAGCCTGGGCAACAGAGTGAGACTCCAACTCAAAATAAACAAACAAACAAACAAACAAATAAAGAAAAAGAAGTCAAGCTACTAGGTTGCAGTGTGTGATACTGCTTTTCTACTGAGTTATCTTTTACTCAATGGCCGATGGCAACTGCTTTTGGTCAAGGTTAAAATGTTTACTCTCCCTGTCCCCCTTGCACGTCACCTGGTAAGCATGGTCGGTGTGCACGAGGTAGAGGGTGGTGGGAGCTGAGCGGCTCAAGGGTGTCATCAATTTAGTTTCGGTTTTGGCACAAGGAGTTTCTGTTCGGCTTGACTCCGGGATGGGGAAGGTGGGAGGCGAAGCCAGGGACTGGGAGGGCGACACCGGGGCCAGGCTGCTCAGTCCATCCGCCACCGAGTCTGTGTTGAGCTTGATCTCAGTGTAGTAGAAGTCCTCTTCTCCATCACTGTAGTCAGAGTCCCCAACACGCCTAATGCGAAAGAAAGCAAAACAGTCCTACTAAGCCAATCTGTTTTCTTGCCTCGAAATCTTGCCCAGGAAGTTCCCTCTGTCTGGAATGCTTTTCCTCTTTCTTATCTGGCAGGCAAACTCTTGCTTATTACACAATGCTCAATTCAACTGTCTATCCCTGAGAACACTTCCTTGACTTCTTAAAGCAATTCATTCATTCACTATTTCAATTAGTCTACAACAATTTATTGAGAATCTATATGTCCAGGCACTGTTCTTTGGTCTCCTGATATTACAGTGAATAAAACATAGACTGTGCTCTGATGGAACTTACGGTTTAGTAGGGATAGCAGACAGGAAACCCACAAAAATAGATACTTAACAAGTGGGAGCTAAATAATGTGTACACCTGGACACAAAAGCTGGAATAATTGACACTGGAGACTTGGAAAGGGACGAGCAATTACCTGTTGGGTACAATGTACACTGTTTGGGTGATGGCTATGCTATAAGCCCAGACTTTACCACTAAGCAATATGTCCATGGAGCAAAACTGCACTTGTACCCCCTAAATCTATTTTTAAAAAATTAAAAATAAAATTTAAAAAAGAAAAATAAATACAGCGGGTGTTGACAAGTCCAGAAGGAAAATGAAGCAGCATAATAAGAGGGTCCTTAAGCAGAGCAAGTGATGGGAGGACACTATTTAAAACAGAAGCCTCTCTGAGGAGGTGACATTTGAGCAGAGACCTGCCTGAATGAAGTGAGGGAGAGACTATGCCGGAACCTGTGGGAAGAAGACACCTGGGAAGAGCCACACGGAGCCCTCCGGTGGGCGAGCCTGGCAGCGGGGGCAGCGGGGCCAGCGGGGTTGGGGGCGGTGGGGGAAGTGGGGAACAGGCGACAGGAGTGACAGCGAGTCAGAGGCAAGATCTCTCTGTCGCCCACAGCAAAGGCTCTGGCTTTTATTCTGAATGTGATTGAGAGTTTTGAGAAATTTAACTTATTTTTGAAAAGGATACTCTGGACACTGTCTGGAAAATAGAGGACAGGAGGACAAGGACAGGAAGAAGAGGCCACTAAGGAGCTGTAGTCAGCAATAATCCAGATGAGCACTGACAGGGGCCAGGCAGGGGTAACAGTGGTAGAAGTGACTAGAAGTCAAGTTCTGGGTATATTTTGAAGGCTAGGCTTTAGGACTTAACTCCTGATAGTTCTCTGTGCTCCCTCTGACGTGTGTTCATCCCTTTAATTATGTGATATACTTCTGTAATTTTTCTTAGCCTCTTTGTCACCTCACTATGACTGTGATTCTCTAGGGCTACTGTCTTGTTTATTGTTGTGTCACTCCACACACACCAGCGTATCTGGCACAGAGTAGATACCTATTAAATGTTGAATGAATGAATGAAGCTGAGAGTACTATAGCACAATGATTAAGACCCTGGATTCCAGAGTCAGACTTGTTGGGTCAAATCCTGACTCCTACGTGTTCTAGTCTTGTGTGTAGCCTTTGGCAGCCTACATGTAGCCCCTGTACCTCAGTTTTTTCATTTATAAAATGGGACTAATATTAGCACCTGGTTGTTGTGAGGATTAAGTAAATAATTAAAAAGTGCTTACAAATGTACCTGCAGGCCAGGTGTGGTGGCTTATGCCTGTAATCCCAGCACTTTGGGAGCCTAAGGCGGGAGGAATGCTTGAGCCCATAAGTTTGAAACCAGCCTAGGAAGCATGAGACCTTGTCTCTACCAAAAAAATAAAAAAATTAGCCAGGTGTGGTGGCATCTCACCTGTAGTCCCAGCTACCCAGGAGGCTAAGACAGGAGGATTGCCTGAGTCCAGGAGGACGAGGCTGCAGCGAACTGTGATTATGCTGTAGCCTGGGTGACAGAGTGAGATACCTGACACAGACCTCTGACACATAATACTCACTATGAAGTGTTTATTAAATGAAAACAAGGATGAAAAGTCTCTTCTTACTATCACCAGGAAAAGTATCTTCTCGGGTATCTGCTTTCAAAGTTCTTCTCCCTGAGATATGGAACACTGTACTTTTCCAAAGAACGTTTTGAGTAAAATAAAATAACTTTCTACAACCTCAGGAAACATGTATTAGATGTGTTGGTTTCTAAAGAAGAGTCATGTATCTAGCAACCTAGCTTTACGGGATGGCTGGGCAGAGGCCATGGTGGCCCCTGAGTTCAGGGTGCGTCCACCAGCAGCAGGTCACTGACTCAGAACACGTTTTTCCCCCACTAATGAGCTCTACATAGAACCCCAAATAAAAATCCACCCCCCGAATCTATCCCCAGGCTTTTCTGTTTGTCCAAATCAGTGGCTTGTCCCAGTCTAGGTCCATTTCCCCTAAGCTCTCAGGTTGAGGCGCCCGGAGAGGTATCTTTGTACCATGTCAGGTCTGACCAGGCTTGGGTTTCTAACCAGCCTACCATTAAAGACCCCAGAGAGCTAGACTAAGAATGAGAGTCTGTTCTATTCCTGTCCCCACTTCCTTTCCAGTTAAAGGCAGACTTAGTTGCTGCTGGCTGCCAAGTACTACTAATAGACACACAGGCCTGGGGGTAACTGTGTCCTATGCGGGGACAAATCAGTATCAGCTGCTGGAATACAAGAACAGAGTGAGATCTTTTTTTTTTTGAGTTGGAGTCTCACTCCATCGCCCAGGCTGGAGTGCCGTGGCACACTCACGGCTACCCCAGCATCGACCTGCTGGGCTCCGGCGATCCTTCCGCCTCAGCCTTCCAAGTAGCCAGAACTATAGGCGTGTGCTACCATGCCCGGCTAATTTTTTGATTTACTGTAGAGATGCGGTCTCACCAAGTTGCCCAGGCTGTTCTCAAAGCCGTGGGCTCGGGCAATTCCCTCACCTCGGTCTCCCAAACTGCTGGGATTACAGGCTTGATCCACCATGCCTGGCCCAGAGTGAACTAAGACAAAACAGCGTGCTTTTTTTTTTTTTTTTGAGTGTCACCCAGGCTGGAGTGCAGTGGCAGGATCATGATGATCAGGCTATTAAAGCCTTGACCTGCTGGGCTCAGGCAATGCTTCCATCTCAGTCTCCTGAGTAGCTGGGACTACAGGCGTGTGCCACCGCGCTCCGCTAATTTTTTTGTAGAGAGGAGGTTTTGCTATGTTGCCCAGGCTGGTCTTGAACTCCAGTGATCCATCTGCTGTGGCTCCCAAAGTGCTGGGATTACAGGCATGAGCCACTGTGTCCGGCCTGGTGTACTTTTTATATTGACATGTTGTGTACTGCGGATACATCAGATGCAAAGATGTGTTTGGGCTTTGATATACCCCCTTCCTCATCCTGATACAGAGACCCACTATTGTCTGTCCATATTGCCACAACCCCTAGAGAAGGGCATCGCCAGGGTTTGAGTGCTCCTGTGCCTACCCACATTCCTGAGAGCTAACAAAAGGTATGCTTCCCCTTATCTCCTATGCACCCCAGTAAGTGACTTCATAAGAACTCTTGATTTCCTGCAGACTGTGCCCAATTAACTGAAAGATGTAAATTCCCATTTACTCCCTTTTCTTAGTAGTCACAGGTTTGAATAATATAGTATCCAAGTAATCCTTGTGATTTGTATAACTTTTGCAGACAACAACATGTAACAATGTATGATGTCTTAGGCCCTGTTAACTCCCTTTACTCTATGGCAAGCTTGATTAATGCTTCTGATGGGTGTTACTGATAAAAAGCTGTGAGATACCTCTGGTAACTGGCGCCAGGAAATGTGGACCATAAAATGTCATTATTAACAAAATGCAGCTATGACTTAAGTATTATACAATGCCCTGCTAGTCACGTAGTCAATGTATAGGCAGCAACTGCCCTGAACTTATAAAAGCAGACCGTAAAGCTCATAGGGTAGGCAGAACCATTTTAAAGGGGCCAAAAGCCCAGCTCTGCTTCCTGGATTCAAATTCAGAAATAAACCTCTTTCTACCAGTTCCCTGCCCCTTTGATTTATTGGTATTAAGGGAGAGCAGCTGAGCATTACTCGGACTATAACAATCCCCCTGATCCCCAGTCAACTTATTAAAAATCACCTTATAGTCACGTACAGAGCTCATGGATTAAGGCAGAGGCGTGTTGTCTCTCCCAGTCCATGCGAGACCTCAGGCCTCGGGCTTCACAAACATAGGTTAGCCCTGCAGTCCTGGTAACCCAGGCCTATTCCTGTGCAGTGGCTGGCATGGATGTGGCCCATCATTCGCCAAGTCAATTCTAAAAGCATGTCAGGGGAAAGGGGGTCCTGGGGAAGCAAATCAAATGGCTTCATTTTGAATTCCACCCACTGCGAGAGCACCCCAGAAGCACAAAGGAAAATGGTGTGACCCACTTCCTGTCTATGAGTACATATTCGTAGCATGTGCTTTTGAGTGGGGCTCACCAGGGTTCCATTTTCTGGGCAGGCAGACTAAAACAAATACCACACCTTCTGGCTATAGCTTTGGGAAGTTCTTTCTAAAACTTTAAATAATGCTGGCTGAGCCCTTTACACAGCGAATTGTCTTAACAGTGAGATCTCAGGAGAGACTGCAGAATTTCCTCCCCCGAGGACTTGTGGGACAGAAGTGAGGCTTCCGCCCTTAGGTATCTCAGTGTGCTTTCTCTTTTTTTAAATTTTTATTTTGAAATTGTGGGGTACAATTCGGGGTTAGGTATACAAATGTTCATTGTGCAAGTACCCTTATTGATGAGGTGTGCCCCCTTTCCCCAGGTGGATATCGACTACTGTCAATCCCAGCTATCCTCCCACCCCCTTCCCTACAGTTTCCTGCTACTTTCAGTCCCTTTCCTACAGAAAAAAAGATACATGCACACGTATGTTTATCGCAGTGTGCTTCTTCTTAGACATGAAGGCAGGCCCTCTGGCTAGGGGAGCAGAGGTTTTCGCTGGGCCACATCCCCAGTGCTTGTGACCTTCAGGGTGCTGTGCTCTGAAAGGCTCTGGTGTATCCCCATCCATCAGCCTGAAGGGTGAGAGAGCTAGGCCCCTGTTTCTCTCCACAGCCACCAAGGAGCCACCCTTTGGCTGAGCGACATCACCTGAGAACTTATTTTTGTCTTCTGCCTACACCACTTGTTGTGGATGACGCATTTCCTAAATTTTACCCCTTGCTGTGTTAAGTGACGGTCGCGTTGATTTCCCCACACTTATCTTGCCAAAAGGACTCCTCTGTGTCTGTGCATGCGGGAGCTTGGTCATGCATTTGTGTTCTCCTTAGGAACACTGGTTATGACTCACAGCATCTCAAGATCTTGTCTATGTTCCGGATTCCTGGACAAGATAGACTCAGGGTGAAAGCACAAGACTGCTGGACCGCCACAGCTCCCCTGTGGTGACTCTTAACTGCTGTGGCTCCTAAACCTTCATTTCTCTTTCCTTTAGAAAGATTGTTGTATAACATGAGGTCAAGTGTAGATTTTACAAATAAAGGGCTTATTTGAACAGCAGAAAGTGATCGGGACAGATCATTAGGCATCCTAAGAATAGCAACAGCGAAAACAGGCACAGGAACTCATGCCTGTAACCCTAACACTTTGGGAGGCCTCCACTTTCAAGAGGACTGCTTGAGCCCAGGAGATTGAGACAAGCCTGGGCAACATAGCAAGACCCCATCTCTGCCAAAAAAAAAAATTAGCTGGGTGTGATGGCGCACACATGTGGTCCCAGTCACTTAGGAGGCTGAGGGGGAAGAATTGCCTGAGCCCAGAAGGTCGAGGCTGTGGTGAGCAGTGATCGTGCTACTGCACTCCAGTCTGGAGGAAAAAGCGAGACCCCCCCATGCAAACAAAAACAAAGAAACAAAGGAAAAGCAACAGCCAGCAGGACTGATTTGTGTGGTGATTCTCACACCCTTTTTACTCTACATACAACTTTAAGACTCCAAGTCTTAAATATTCTCCATTGAAAAAACAAATGTACGTTTCATTTCACAGATAATCTCAGGGGGTTCAAGGACCTTTTGGAGTCCAACTGGGGTGGGGGATCTCAGTCAGGAACCCCTACACTGGTATTTTATACTGTACAAGTCTCTCCATAAACGAGAGGGAAACCCCCAGAAACGTCAGAATTATGTGTTGGAGGGCAAGCCCCTAGGAGTACAGGCTTCCTCCACTGGGGAACCCATCCGCATCCGTGCACCAGAAAATGTTGTTTGTGAGAGGCTGCATTTGGCTTCAGTGAATTTTCGGAGATTCTTTCAAAACGTCTGCCCATTTCATGACTGGTGATTTATGTGTACACCTGCCCACACCGTGCTGAGGGTTCAACAATTTTTGATTTAAAAAAATAGCATGACAAGCCCTATGCCCCATACTTCTTTGTCACCCAATTTTGCCCTGAGAGACTTTTTTCTGTTTCCCTGGCTGAAAAAAGTCCTCAAAGAGAAACATTTTGCTGCCGTAGAAGAGGTGAAACAAAAAATGGCAGAAGCACTAAAAGGCATCAAAACTGATGGGTTCAAAAACTGTTTTGAGCCGTGGACAAAGCATCTCGATAGGTGTATTGCAGCAAACAGAGAGTACTTGGAAGGTGACTGAAGTTTAAACATGTAAGAATAAATACACAATTTTTATAAGTAAATTCAGGTTTTTGGGAGGTCCCCCTTTTACATTTTATCTTTGACCCTCACACATGATCCTGCAGAGCTGACATTATTATTCATGGTCAGAGGGAACTGGGGGCTCAGAGCAGTGACTTGCCTAATGTGATTCAGGAAGTAAATTAGGAGGCTTTCCAATATTAAATCCTCATTCTTTCCGCTGTGCTCATGGGCCTGGATTATCTGCAGTGGCCCTGTCTCTAGAGATTAGGAAGTCCAAACCAGCCCAGTACCCAGAACTTTTAATGCACGAAGTGGTGTGTGCTGAGTGCGGGTGGCCCCAGTCTAAAATGACAGAGACAACATCGAGCTCTGAAGGAAGGGCTTCCTTACCCCAGGTGGATGGTCCGGATGTGCTTCTGGATGCCTGCCGCAGTGCTCAGCACCTTGCCACAGTTTTTCCAGAGGCATTTGAACATCACCTTCATGGAGTTCTACAAAGGGGAGAGAAAGGTATAGCAAGATGAAAACTATTTTCTAGCAACATTTTCCTTCTCTCATCCCAACATATTTTTTCATTCATTAGAAAAGTAATAGCTTCCCACCCTTTTTGACTATAACTCGGCGTGTTCTGGGACCTCCCCTACCCCCACCCCAGGCTGATGAGTACCTCTGACATTTTCCCACATCTTTCATGAGAACTGAGCTTTGCTGGAATATTTCAGATCTTTTTCATGGGCCACTTAGGCTGTAAAAACAGAGGCCAACATTCACTGAGCACTTACTATGTACCAGGTAGTGTCTTATGTGTTTATCTCATTTAATCCTAAAAGATAGATACTATAAATATCTCCATTTTGTAAATGCTTAGAGAGCTACAGTAAAAAGTGTCCAGTCAATGAACCGGTTACTGGCCGAGCTGGAATCCAGGGAGTCTAGCTCCAGAAATCACCCTTTCTATCAGTACACGATTTCACCTTCTTCAGCAAGGGTCTCAGTGTTTTCCAAAAACAGTCCAGCACTGTGATTAAGATCACTGATTTTGTACTAATTATGAAGATTTTACTTTTATTTTTTTATTTTAAAATTGTGGGGTACAATTCAGCGTTAGGTATACAAAATATTCATTGTGCAGGTACCCTTGTAAATGAGGTGTGAACTATGAAGACTAAATGAGGTCACAGAAATGAATCAGTTTGTCAAATGGTGACAGGAATAATCATTCAACCAATAGCAGCTATTATTTATATTTATTATTATTTTATTATAGTATTACTATAATTATGCTTTCTGCCATGAATTTTACAGGGAGTTTTTCTCCAGAAAGGTCCCTCATCATTGGGATACCATCTTTTTGCTGACTGTTCCCTTGCTTATGGTGACAGTCATTTCCATGTGTTCACCAAGACCCATTTCCTTTCCCTCCTGGGCAGACAGTAGGACCGCACATGAGTGAATTAGGGAAAAGTGACATGCATTCTTTCTAAGCCTCACCCCTAAACTTCCCAGTGTCACCCCAGCCTGCTCTGCTGACTAGATGCAGAAGACACCAAGGACTTAGGGGACAGCAGAACCACTAGATCAGGCAATCTTGTTTGCCATGAATCCTTTTGTCAGTCTGGTGAGACCTATGGACCCCATCTTGGAATAGTGTTTTTCAATGTTAAAAATAAAATTCACAGCCTGTAATCCCGCGCTTTGGGAGGCTGAGGTGAGTGAACTGCCTGAGCCCGCAGGTTCGAGACCCGCCTGGGTAACTTGGCGAGACCTCATCTCTACAATAAATCAAAAAATTAGCCAGGCGTGGTAGCG
>CAUYQG010291724.1:0-12091 GCA_963574415.1 Tarsius wallacei
AGCATGCGCCTGTAGTTCTAGTTACTTGGAAGGCTGAGGTGGAAGGATTGCCAGAGCCCAGCAGGTCGACGCTGGGGTAGCCATGTGCATACCACTGCACTCCAGCCTGGGCGACGGAGTGAGACTCCAACTCAAAAAAAATAAAATAAAATGTATGATCAGTTCATTCTCAATAACAGGGCTCATACCAGTGTCTGGATTTAAATATTATTTATTTTAATTTGTTGTTTAGATAAATCATATATGTATGTATGTGTATATATACAATATTTATTTATAAGAATCTTAGACTTTTTAATACTCTCACTTCTCAGAGAAAAGCACATTAACATGCTGGTGTATTTTCTTCTAAAATACAGAATATTTTTATGTAATTAAGATGATGCAGCCGGGCTCCATAGCTCAGCCTTTAATCCCAGCACTTTGGTTGGCTGAGGCGAGTGGATTGCCTGAGCCTGCGGCTTCAAGACCAGCCCAGGCAACTTGGTGAGACATTGTCTCTATAATAAATAAAAAATTAGCCAGGCGTAGTAGCGTGTGCCTGTAGTTCCGGCTACTTGGAAGGCTGAAGCGGAAGGATCTCCAGAGCCCAGCAGGTCAACGCTAGGGTGGCCATGAGTGTGCCACTGTCTTCCAGCCTGGGCAACAGACTGAGATGCCAACTCAAAAAAAAAAAAAAAAAAAAGGATGATGCTAAAAATAGCACTGTATTCATTTTTTCTACTTAACATGCTTAAGTTTTTGACACATATTGCTGTTTGACAGAAAGGCCCCCTGCCCTTTTGACAGCACTGGATGTAAGTGGGGTTTTTTTTTTTAATCTTTGCCATTTTCAGAGTCAGAAATGATGACTTATAGTTTTTTTTATTTTAATTTATTTGACAATTAGTGATCAAAAATTTTAAATGTTCACTGGACATTTTTGTCTTTGTAAATTTTTCTGTTCGTATCATTTGCCTATTATTTTAGGTAGTGTTTAACACTTTTTTTGAGCAATAGAAGTTTTTATGCATGAAAGGATATCAATTGTTCCTATGGATAAACAAAATATTTAATAGCTGCAAAATTGTGCCCGCATATGAGGGCATCAAATGAGGACATCAAAATTCATTGAGTCATTCTCTGGTTATTGAATATTAGGCTGATTCTAATTTCATGTTTCTTTTTTCTTCTCTTTTCTCTCTCCTTCCTCCTTCCCTCCTTTCCTTCCTCTTTTCTTCTTTTCATTTTTCCTTCTGCTGTTATAAATAACACAATACACATTTTTTATACATATGTGTCAAAATTCCTAATTATTTCCTTAAAAAGAGTGTTCCCAGAAGTAAAATTCTGGATCAAAGGGCATAAATATTTTAACATTCAATACATAGAGTTGAGTTATTTTCCAGAAAGACCCAATCAATTTATATTTTCATCACCAATATTCTGGGGTCCCCAAGGTCAGCACACCTTCGTCAAGAAAAATGATTCCCTTTGTATGTACCAGGTACTGCCAGGGAATGCCTTTTGGTTTTGGAACGAGCCTCGAGGGATTACACCTGTGCTCATAAACACAGAAATCCTAGAATGGTCTTTCTTGTTACCTTATGCAATTAAGAAAGGACAGTATTGGCATACTGATAACTGCTTTCTGCAAGATTCATTCTGCTCCATTCAGTCATTTTTAAAGACCTTTCAGATAAGCTATGTGCTGTGTGTGGAATTTCTTACAAGCCAAGAATGCATTTTAAATTAAATAGTAATACATGGCTACTCTTATATTTTGCATAGTAGAGATTTACAAAAAAATCCCTATCTTTTGCAAAAAAAAAAATTTTTTTTAATAGTGACATATTAACACCAAACAACATACTTTTTAAATCCATTTGCTGAGGAAAGGTGTAGATTAAGAAATGGTTAAAAGAATTAAATCCCAGCACTAAAGGGAATATAAAGTATTGAGCATTCTTCTTTTAGAATTGTCATATCAGGCTGGGCACAGTGGCTCACGTCTATAATACCAGCACTTTGAGAGGCCGAGGTGAGAGGATTGCCAGAGTCCACAGTTTTGAGACCAGCCTGGACAACTTGGCGAGACCTCATCTCTAGAATAAATCCAAAAAATTAGCTGGGCATTGTGTCGTGTGTCTGTAGTAACAGCTACATGGAAGGCTGAAGCAGAAGGATCGCCTGAGCCCAGCAGGTCGAGGCTGCAGTGGTCATGAGCGTGCCACTGCACTCCAGCTTGGGCGACAGGGTGAGATTCCTACTCAAGAAAAAAAATAAATATTTGTCATATCAAAGTCAAATAAATGACCCATTCATAACTGAAAGGCATAGGTTGTCTCTTTTATTATTAATACTCTTCTACTTATTTCTTCAAAATTATACTCAATTCATGATAGTTCATATAGAAATAGAATTTTGACTTTGGTATGAAACAATGATAAGGAGAAATAAGAAAGTGATAAAAGAAAAAATTCCTTAGTAAATATTTTTCTATACCAAAATTTAAATACTACTTAAAGTTTCCCCAATTACAAACTTTTCTTTGCATTTGATACACAAATTATGTAAATATGCTTTAGTAGGATGTAAGCATCATTTAACTATAGAAACACAACCTACACATTGACTGGAACCATGACATTCTGTTTCAGTCTGTAATAATCATGATTGCTATTTGTTGGGGGCTTATTATAGACTTTAGTAGGCGCTTAACACACGTTCTCAACTAATCACCACAGTAATTGTGAAATGGGGCTTCCCCAAAGCCAAACTTGAGATGAGATACTGTAAGCAAGGAGTTTGGGAGATGATCCCAGGAAGCGCAACGCAGGAGTGGGAAAGTGAGACATGAGGCTAGCGATTAGTTCGCCAACACAGGGTGAGCCAATGAGCAGGCAGCTACCGTAGGCAGCTGGGCTCAGTCCAGCTGAGGACCCACTGAGGAACCGGATGCCTGTGCTTCTGAATTGGCCCAGTGAGGATCAGGAAAGCTTCTGCCTTTCACTGGTGGAGGGTTTCACTCGGGGGCATTAAATCCCTGTTCCTTCTGGGCTTTATAGATTCCCGTGGCACCAGCAAAAGCCCAGGGGCAGCAAAGGAGCCCACAGCAGGCTCAGAGTGGGCAATTGATGGGGACAAAGCTGTCCCCTGCCAAGGCGGTGAGCCGAGGGCTAGGAGCGGGACATCCACAGCGTCTGTTTATCATGTCATAGCTCTGTTTTAAAACAATAAACCGGAGTTCAGAAAAAATACCTGGAAAGTGTCACAGGAAGTAAATGGCAGAACTAGGAATCCGTGCTGTGTGATTACAACCCCGTGCTCGTTGAAACCATTGCAACATATTAGTGTTGTAGGCACACCCTGAGAAGTATGGAATTAATCAGACATTTGGAGCTGGGAAGTACTTTCGAGATTCTTGAGTTTACTCCCTACGATAGGAAATGGAAATAAATGCTACACGAATAAGTCTGAGATCACAGAGCAGGATGGTTTCAGAGCAGAACACAGAGCCAACACCCCAGACCTACACACCATGCTCCCTCCACTACAGTGCATGGCCTGTTATGAAAATACATTTAGCTGGGCAGTGGCTCACTCCTGTTATCCCAACACTGTGGGAGATGGAGGTGAGAGGACTACCTGAGCTCACAGGTTTGAGACCAACCTGGGCAACTTGGCAAGACCTCGTCTCTACAATAAATCAAAAACTTAACTGGGTGTGGTGGTGCACACCTGTGGTTCCACCTACTTGGAAGACTGAGGCAGAAGGATCGTCTGAGCCCAGCAGGTTAGGGCTGTGGTGGCCTTGAGCATGCCACTGCACTCTAGCCTGGGTGACAGAGTGAGACTCTGACTCAAAAAAAAAAAAAAAAAAAAAAAAGAAAAAGAAAAAACATTTAACCCATTAAGAAAATAAAAGGCTGGGCGCGGTGGCTCAGCGTGTAATCCCAGCGCTTTGGGAGGCCGAGGTGAGTGGATTGCCTGAGCCCGCGGGTTCAAGACCCGCTTGGGTGACTTGGCGGGACCTCATCTCTACAATAAATTAAAAATTAGCTGGGTGTGGTAGCGCGCACCTGTAATTCCCGCTACTTGGAAGGCTGAGGTGGAAGGATCGCCGGAGCCCAGAGGGTCAAGGCTGTGGTGGCCAGGAGTATGCCACTGCACTCTAGTCTGGGCGACGGAGTGAGACTCCAACTCAAAAAAAAAAAGAAAAAGAAAATATAAGATACAAGTAGGGTGTGGTGGCTCACACCTGTAATCCCAGGACTTTGGAGGGTCAAGGTAGGAGGAACTCCTGCTTGAGACCAGGAGTTTGAGAACAGCTTGGGCAACATAGCAAGACTTCATCTCTGCAAAAAATAAAAAAATTAGCTGGGTGTGGAAGTAGTACCAGCTACTGGAGAGGCTGAGGCAGAAGCATTGTAGAGCCCAGGAGATTGAGGCTGTGGTGAGCCATGATCGTGCCACTGCACTCCAGCCTGGGTAACAGCAAGACCCTGATGCAAAAAAAAAAAAAAAAAGAAAAGAAAAGAAAAGAAAAGATACATATTTATTTGTATTATAAATGTAATATACATTCTATTTGCAAGTTAAAATTACAGAATGGCCTCGTGCCTTCTAAATAGTATTATAAGCCTGATGGAATCTTAAAAGTTGTTACATTATTTGACTATTTCTCTTCTTGCTACCTAATACTTTCTCCTATGAAGTCATCTCCTGAATAAAAGTGTTACAGCTGAAATAAGTTAGCAATTAAAAATAAATGAACTACTAGAGGCGAGAGGATTGTCTGAGCTCAGGGGTTCGAGACAAGCCTGGGCAATTTGGTGAGACCTCGTCTCTACAAACCAAAAAATTTGCCAGGCGTGGTAGCACATGCCTGTGGTTCCAGCTACTTGGAAGGCTGAGGCAGAAGGATCGCCTGAGCCCAGTAGGTCAAGGCTGCAGTGAGCATGCCACTGCGCTCCAGCCTGGGCAACAGAGTGAGGCTCCTACTCAAAAATAAAATAAAAATAAAATAAAATAACTACTTATTGTTATAGTCTCTAGGAACCACTTTGGATGAACTAGAGTGTTATTCAATTAGCAAACTCAAAATTGCACAATTTTATCCATGTTCACAATTTTCTGAAAGTGAACAGATTCCTATAGTTTTAAAATATTAGAAAGGTAACATAAGATGTTTTCTCTAGCACAAAAAGGCAGTCTATAGAGACAGCATAAGACTATAGCTGCAGTCTTTTAAAATGAGGAAAAATATCATTATGCCATTTGTACTATGATTTGATGAACTGATTCAATGAAGCACAGTAAATATTCTCACTTGAAATAACACAACAGTCACTGCTTACATCTGAGGGGGAACACATCTTTTTTTTTTTTTTTTAGTTGGAGTCAGGTCAGTGTGCAGTGGCACACTCACAGCCACTACAGCCTTGACCTGTTGGCTCAGGTGATCCTTCTGCCTCAGCCTTCCAAGTAGCTGGAACTACAGACGTGTACCACCACAATTGGCTAATTTTTATTTATTTATTTTAGAGACGAGGTCTCACCAAGGTGCCCAGGTTGGTCTTGAACCCCTGGGTTCAGGCAATCTTCTCTCCTTGGCCTCCCAAAGTACTGAGATTACAGGCATGAGCCACTAGACCTGGCCTAGCTAATTTTAAAAAACTTTTTATAGAGATGAAGTTTCACTGTGTTGCCCAGGCTGGTTTCGAACTCTTGAACTCAAGCAGTTCTTCCATCTCCTCCTCCCAAAGTGCTGGAATTATAGGCATGAGCTACCATACCTGGTGGAAACAAATCTTTTATTAAAAATTTAACTTGCAAATTAATGAAATATGTGGGGATTCTGACTTAGTAGGATCAAAGTCACAAGATGATAATTACCTTATTCCTTACAAGGAAGACCCTACATCCACACACATTGACTAGCTCTTGTTATTTATATTCATTTTACAAATATTTAGGTTATGTTATGCCACATGAATTGCTTTGAAATTTTGTCTAGTCCAAATGTAACAGTATGATCCTTCTTTTCCTACTCATTGCCCTAGAAATCAGGAGATGATTTTTAAAATTTTCATCTTCTTAAAATGATGGGGTTTTTTCATAATGGACTGTTTCTTGTTCCTTTAAAGTCTTGAGTATTTGTGTGTGTGAACTTCTAAGAACGTCCTTCTTCCTATCTGGGGTGAGAGTAAAAAAGGAGGAGGCCAAAAAGAAAGGAGGGTACAAAGCAAGTATGGAAATGACAGACCCTTCCAAAAGAATCACTGTAATAAAATATCTACTAAAATAGATGTGATATGTTACACTCATTCCCCCATTCACACTTATTTGAACAGCAGCAGTTGTTTGTTTCAAGATCTGCAGAAACTGTCTTCTGATGGAAACATATATAACACATGGCTACAAGAGAGCCTTCAGACAGATCTACTCCTAAATAATTTTGGGCAAACAGGGCCTCATTATCTTTAATAAGGTTACTAAAAAAAGAAAGTGTATTTTGAAAACTACGCCTAGTAAACACGGTCAAGTACGACTCAACTGTAAAAATGTCAATACTTTTATCTCTAACTTGAAGTGCCTCAAAGTAGCACAATTGTTACCTTTTATCTATATTCAAGTTCTGATGCTTTTGTACTAAGTACTTTCCTGTAATGTTCGCAAACTTTTTAGATAATGACCCACTTAGCTAATGCCACCTTCCCCAGGACACTCCAACAATTCTTCAACACCAGCTGCATGTCCCACAGTTCCATTCAGTTCTGACGCTAACCACCCAGAGGCAGTGCAGACCCCACAGGTTATAGACTCAGCCCTACAGACTGTCTCCACTCAAGATGCCAGCGACAGTCCCAGGGTCACCCACACCTCCTCCCAAACAGCTTGGCTACAAATTCAAGGCTTCCCAGCTTCCCTTCAGGTTTGATAATTTGCTAGAGTGACTCAGAATTCAGAAATGTGCTATACCATTTTATTATAAAGGATACAACTTAGAAGCAACCCAATGGACGAGATGCCGAGGGTAAGGTCTGGAGGAGGAGAGGTGGCAGTTTCAGTCCCCATGAAGTGGGGGTGTGCCCTGTCCTCCCCCCTTTATAGTGTATGTTTACCAAACAGGAAGTTTTTTGAACCTCTGTAAGTTTTTATTGAAGTCTCATTATGTAGGCATGATTGATTAAGCCATTGAACATTGATTGATTAAACCATTGTGATTACACTCAATCTTCAGCCCCTCTCCCTTCCCCAGATATGGAGGGATGGGGCTGAAAGCTCCAATCCCCTAATCATGTCCTCTGTCTTTCTCACGTGGCCAACCCCTATCTATCTTTGAAACTATCTAAAGGTCTATCCGGAGTCACTTCATTAGAATAAGTTCAGGTATGGTTGAAAGGTGCTAACAAGTGCAAAACACTCCTATCGCTAGAAATTACAGGGGCTTTGGGAGGAACCAGGAACAAAGACCAGTTGTTCTCAGGGTGAGATATGAACAGTAGTGGTACAGTCATGTGTCACTTAATGATGGGGATACATTCTGAGAAATGTGCCATTAGGCAGTTTTGTCATTGTGCAAACATCGTTAGTATATTTACATAATCCTAGATGGTCTAGCCTAAGCATACCTGGCTATAAGGTGTAGCCTGTTGTTCCTAGACTACAAACCTGTACAGCATGATACTGAAGATTGTAGGCAGTTGTAATGCAGTGGTATTTGTGTTTCTAACTGTATCTAGGCATAGAATAGATACGGGACTGGTCTTGGTGGCTCAGCCTGTTATCCCAGCACTTTGGGAGGCCAAGGCGAGTGGATTGCCTGAGTACGCGGGTTCGAGACCAGCCCAGGCAACTTGGCGAGACCTTGTCTCTACAATAAAAAAAAAAAAAATTAGCCAGGCGTGGTAGCACATGCCTGTAGTTCCAGCTACTTGGAAGGGTGAGGCAGAAGGATCACCAGAGCCCTGCAGGTTGAAGCTAGGGTGGCCTTGAGTGTGCCACTGCACTCCAGTCTGGGTGACAGAGTGAGACTTCAACTCAAAAAGAAAAGAAAAGAAACGATATGGTATAGTACTGCATAAAAACAAATGGCATACTTGTGTAGGACACTTATCATGAATGGAGCTTGCAGGACTGGAAGCTGCTCTGGGTGAGTGAGTGAGTGAATGTGTGGGCCTAGGACATTGCTATACACCTATAGATCTTATAAATACTGCACACTTAGGCCACACTAAATTTATAAAAGGTATTTTTCTTTCTTCAATAATAAGTTAACCTTAGCTTGCTATAATTTTTTCTTTACAAACTTTCATTTTTAAAAACTTATTGACTCTTTTGTATTAACACTTAACTTAAAACACAAACTACTGTACATCTGTACAAAAAATTTTGTTTCTCTGTGTCCTTATCTATAAGTTTTTCTATTTTAATTTTTAAAAACTTTTTAATTAAAAATGAAAACACCGAGACCAGCCCGGGCAACTTTGCGAGACCTCGTCTCTACAATAAATCAAAACATTAGATGGGTGTGGTGGTGCATGCCTGTGGTTCCAGCTACTTGAAAGGCTGAGGCAAAAGGATCACCTGAGTCCAGTGGGTTAAGGCTGCAGTGACTGTGAGTGTGCCACTGCACTCAAGCCTGGGCAACAGAGTGAGACTCCAACTCAAAAAGAACAAAAAAAAAAACCAAAAATGAAAACACAAGCTCACACATTAGCCTCGGCCTACACAGAGGAGGATCATCAACATCACTGTCTTCTACCTCTTGTTCCACCAGAAGGTCTTCGGGGGCAATGACCCGCAAGGAGCTGTCGTCGCCTGTGCTGACAATGCCTTCCGGATAACCTTCTGGATAACTCTGCCTAAGACTGTTTTACAGTTCACTTTTTTTTTTTGCTGAGAAGTGGAAGGAGTACACCTAAAATAACAATAAAAAGGATACTATAGTAAATACATAAATCAATAACAGAGTCATTTATTATCAATGTGAAGTATGACACACGATGCATAATTGTGTTGTACTTTTATATGACAGACAGCACAGGTCTGTTTACGCCAACATCACCACAACACCTATGACATCACGAGGCAATCCCAAAACCATTCTGGAGCATGGCAGCGTAGCTGATTACAGTGGAAGAAGACATCAAGTATAGCAGTATCTTTACAATTGTTTTTCCCCTATTACCTTTTATAATTTCTATGTATGTTTGCTTTTATAATCTACATAACATTAGTATAGTAGTACATGGATGTTATTTCAGGTTCAGGCTCACCTCACTTCATGGTGCTTTGTGTATTTTCCTTCCCAGACACCTCGTAGGTTACAAATGAGGGATCTATGGCAACCCTGCATCCAGCAAGACTGTTGGCAACATGTTCCAATGCTTGAGCTAACTTTGGGTCTTTGTGTCATATTTTGGGAATTCTAACAATATTTCAAACATTTTCATTATTATTACTTCTGTAATGGTGATCTGTGATCAGTAATCTTTGATGTTACTATTGCGATTGTCTTGGGATGTCACAAACCACACCCACATAATGGCAAACCTAATTGATAAATGTTACATGTGCCTGACTGTTCCACCTCTCAGCTGTTCCCTCACCTTCTCCTCAGACCTCTCTGTTCTCTCAGACATGACAATATTGAAACCAGGTCAGTCAATGATCCTATAATGGCCTTTACATGTTCCGGTGAAAGGAAGAATCCCACACCTCTCACTTCAAATCAAAAGCTAGAAAAGATCGAACTTAGTGAGGAAGGCATGTCGAAAGCCAAGGCAGGCCAAAAGCTAGGCGTTTTGCGTCAGTTAGCCAAGCTGTGAATGCGAATAAAAAGTTCTTGACAAAAACTCAAAGTGCTGCACCAGTGAACACATGAATGATGAGAAAAGTAAAACAGCCTTACAGCTGATATGGAGATGTTTCGGTCTGGACAGAAGATCAAATCAGCCACAACATTCCCTTAAGCCAAAGCCTCATCCTGACTGAGGTCCTAACACTCTTCAATTCTGTGAAGATTGAGAGAGGTGAGGAAGCTGCAGAAGAAAAGCTGAAAACTAGCAGAGGTTGGTTCATGAGGTTTAAGGAAAGGAACGTCTCCATAATGTGAAAGTGTAGGGTGAAGCAGCAAGGACTGATGGAGAAGCTGCAACAGGCTGGGCGCAGTGGCTCACGCCTGTCGTCCCAGCACTTTGGGAGGCTGAGGCGAGAGGATCACCTGAATCCAGGGGTTCAAGACCAGCCTGGGCAACTTGGAGAGACCTCATCTCTACAATAAATAAAAAAATTAGCTAGGTGTGGTGGCGTGTGCCTGGGGTTCCAGCTACTTAGAAGGCTGATGTAGAAGTATCACCTGAGCCCAGCAGGTTGCAGCTGTGTGGACCTGGGCAACAGAGTGAGACTCCTACTAAAAAAGGAAGAAGAAGAACAAGAAGAAGAAGAAGAAGAAGCAGAAGAAGAAGCAGCTGCAGCAAGTTATCCAGAATTCATACCTAAGATCACTGAAAGTGGCCACACTAAACAACAGATTTTCCATGCAGGCAAAACAGCCTTCTATTGGAAGAACAAGCCATCCAGTACTTTCATAGCTAGCGAGAAGTCAATGCTTGGCTTCAAAGAGGCTGACTTCCCTGTTAGGGCTAATGCAACTGTTGACTCTAGGTTGAAGCCAATGCTTATTTAGCATTCCCCAAATCCTACAGCCCTTAATAATTATGCTAAATCGGCTGGGCATGGTGGCTCAAGCCTGAAATCCCAGCGCTTTGGGAGGCCGAGGTGAAGAGGATTGCCTGAGTCTAGGGGTTCGAGACCAGCCTGGGCAACTTGGTGAGACCATGTCTCTAAAATTAAAAAAAAAAACCTGGGAATGGTGGCATGCGTCTGTAGTTCCAGTTACTTGGAAGGCTGAAGCAGAAGGATCTCCTGAGCCCAGCAGGTCAAGGCTGGGGTGGCAATGAGTGTGCTACTGCACTCCAGCCTGGGCAACAGAGTGAGACTCCAAATGAAAAAAAAAAAAGAATTATGCTGAATCTACTCTGCTTGTGCTGTATATATGGAACAACAAAGCCTGGATGATAGCACATCTGTTTACAGATGCTTTGCTGAGTATTTTAAGTCATCCTTTGAGATCTACCACTCAGAAAAAAAGATTCCTTTCAAACTATCGCCGCTCATTGACAATGCACCTGGTCATCCAGGAGCTCTAATGGAGCTATGCAAGATGTTTTCTTTCTTTCTTTCTTTCTTTCTTTTTTTTTATTTGAGGGCTTACTCTGTCTCCCAGGCTGGAGTGCAGTGGCACACTCATGGCTCACCACAGCCTCAACCTCCTGGGCTCAGATGATCCTTTCACCTCAGCCTCCCAAGTAACTGGAACAATTTTTTTTTTTAATGTAAGGATGAGGTGTCATTATTTTTCCCCAGCTGTTCTAAAGTTCTGAGATTACAGGTGTGAGCCACTGCTCCTGGCCTTAATGTTTTTATGTCTGCTAAAATTACATCTATTCTGCAGCCCACTGATCAAGGAGTAATTGTGGTTTTAAAGTTTTATTATTGAAGAAATAAGTTTTGTAAGGTATAGCTGCCACATGAGGGGAGATCCAAAAAACCAGAATTTATTCCTACATATTTAAATTTCAGTTACCTTCAAAGTACTCCTCGTATAATGCAATACACTTATTGAGATGCTTTTTCCACTGCTCAAAACAGTTTTTTGTTTTGTTTTGTTTTAGAAAGTAGGATTTATTGAGAGGACAGAAAAGCTCCCAGAGCAGGAGGTGACCTGAGGCAGTTGCCCTCCAAACAGTTTTTGAACTCGTCCATTTTTGATGCCTTTTAGTACTTCTGCCATTTTCTGTTTCACCTTCCACTTTGGCAGAATCTTTCCCTTTGAGGTCTTTTTTCACCCAGAGAAACAAACAAAAAAGTTCCTTGGGGCAAGATCGGGTGAAAAGGGAGGGTGAGGAATGGGGGCCATGCAGTTCTTTGGACAAAAACTGCTGAACACTCAACAAAGTGTGGGAAGATTGTTTGTGTAAATCACCCATCATGAAATGGGCAAACACATTGAAAGACTCTCCAAAATAAACATTCACTGAAG
>CAUYQG010291732.1:0-12228 GCA_963574415.1 Tarsius wallacei
TGTTGTTTGTTTTATTAATGATGGCCATTCTTACTGGGGTTAGGTGGTATCTCAATGTGGTTTTGATTTGCATTTCTCTAATGATGAGTGAGGCTGAGCACTTTTTCATGTGTCTGTTGGCCGCCCGTATATCTTCTTTTGAGAAGTGTCTGTTCATGTCTTTTGCCCACTTTTTAAAGGGGCTGTTTTTTTTTTTTCTTTTGGCGTGTTTGAGTTCCTTGTGGATCCTCAATGTTAGGCCTTTGTCAGATATACAGTTGGCAAATATTTTTTCCCATTATGTGGGCTGTCTACCTGCTCTCTTGATGGTTTCTTTGACTTTGCAGAAGCTTATCAGTTTAATGAGGTCCCACTAGTCTATCTTATCTCTTATGGCCTGGGCACTTTGGGTTTTGGTCAGGAATCGGTTGCCAGTTCCAACTTCCATAAGAGTATTTCCTGAATTTTCTAAGGTTCTTACAGTTTGAGGTTGAGGCCTCAAACATCTAGGTGTAGAAGGAACATACCTCAAAATAGTAAGTGCCATCTATGACAAACCCACAGCTAGCATATTGCGAATCATCAGAAACTACAATCATTTCCCCTGAAAACTGGAACAAGACAAGGTTGTCTACTCTCACCCTTCTTGTTCAATATTGTGTTGGAAGTCCTAGCTTGGACAATTAGACAAGAGAAGGAAATCAGGGGTATCCAAATAGGAAAAGAGGAAGTCAAGTTATCCCTCTTTGCTGATGATATGATCCAAGAGAATCTGTCAAAAACCTGCTTGCACTGATAAAGGACTTTGGGAAGTTCTCAGGGTACAAAATAAATGTGCAAAAGACAGTTGCATTTCTCCACACCAACAACAAGCAGGCAGAGACCCAAATAAAAAGCACAATCCCATTCACAATAGCCACAAAAAAATGAAATACCTCAGCATCTTCCTAACCAGAGAAGTGAAAGACGTTTACAATGAGAACTACAAAACACTGCTCAAAGAAATTCAAGAAGACGCAAACAAATGGAAAAATATCCCATGCTCATGGATAGGAAGAATCAACATTGTTAAGATATCCATCCTACCAAAGGCAATCTACAGATTCAGTGCAATACCCATTAAGTTACCAACATCATTCTTCTTAGACCTGGAAATGACAATACAGAAATTTATATGGAAACATAAATGACCACGAATAGCCAAAATAATTCTTAGCAAAAGAAACAAAGCCGGAGGTATCGCACTTCCAGACTTCAAACTTTACTATAAGGCTACAGTAATCAAAACAGCCTGGTATTGGTACAAGAACAGGCACAGGACCAATGGAGCAGGATAGAGATTCCAGAAGCAAAGCCTCAATTCCTCAACCAACTCATCTTTGAGAAAGCCTCCAATAACAACCACTGGGGAGAGGAGAACCTATTCAGTAAATGGTGCTGGGAAAACTGGCTGAACACAAGCAGAAGGTTGAAACAGGACCCCTACCTATCACCATACACAAAAATTAACTCTAAATGGATCAGACCTAAACATAAAACTTCTTCTAGTCTTAACGTTCTCTTTCTTTGACAATGCTTTTGGGTAAGTTAAAGTATTAACTTTAACTGTTAAAGCAGTTTCTGACCCCTAACAAGCTGGGAATAATTCTCCAATTAAATTAAATTGGAAAGTTGAACCTTGGAGATGTAAATATAATTTCATGACTATTTTTGAGAATTCGCCTTTTAACAACTGCTGATCACTGATCATTTGTTATGTTGAAGTAAAGGAAGGCAAACATTTTGGGTAAGAAAGTCACTCCATAGTTCCCCAGAATGATCTGAGGGATCATCTATTCTAACTTACAGTTTGGTAAGAAAATTGAGGTCACAGAGCTAACAAATGCTAGAGCTGAGACCTGAACCAAAGTGCTAAAAAAACACTTTACATTTGAATAATCTTTGACTTTTGGGAAAGTTGCAAAAATAGTACAGCAAGTTTATGTACAACGTTTACCCAACTTTCCCTAATGTTAACATTACACAGCCAGAGTTAAATGATCAAAATCAGAAAATAATACAATTAACATTGATACAATAATACTATACTACACACCTAATTTGAATTTTATGAGTTTTCCCCCTAGTGTCTTTTTTTCTGTTGATGGATCCAATCCAGTATCCCACATTGCATTTAGATACTACATGTCCTTAGTCTTCTTCAATCTGGAAGAGTGTCTAAGACTGTGCCTTCTATAACCTTGACATATTTGAAGAACACTAGCAGGTATTTTTAGACTGTCCCTCAGTTGGGGTTATCTGATGTTTTCTCATGATTAGATTGAGAGGATGAAGTTTTAGTGACCACAGAGATGATGTGTCCTCAGTGCATCATATGAAGAGGACATGATATTAACATGTTCTGTTACTGGTGGTGTTAACCTTGATAACATGGTTAAGATGGTATCTGTCAGGTTCCTTCACTGTAAACTTACTATTTTTCCTTTTGTGATTGATAGACATCTTGGGGAGATACACTGGGACTATGCTAATATCCTCTTTTACCTGAAGCCTTCAATAACATATTTTAGTATCTATCAGTAGGTCTTGCATGCAATAATTGTTATTGTTTATTTTTCTCATTCCTCTTGCACTTACTAATTATAATTCTTCTGAAAAGAAGCTATTCCTTCTCCCTATTTATTTATGTATTTATTCAGTTATTTATCTATATTGATATATATAGACTTGTGAATATTTATTTTATTCTACTAGATTACAATCCAGTACTATCATTATTCATTTTGTTTGCTCAAATATTCCCAACTTTGGCCATTGGGAACTCCTTTAGGTTGGCTCCTGTATCCTTTCGACCTGCTCCATCATTGTGGGGTTTTTTGTTATTATTTTGAGTCCTTCCTTATTTCCTGACATCACAATTAGATTATCTCTGCCCCAAACCTAGAATAAATCACTTTTCCAAGGAACCTATGAACTAAGAACTTTTGATGTAAACCTCTTATGCTCCATCCATAAGATCATGTTACATCTTAAATAATTTAGACTGGAAGCTTTTACAGATTTTCTCAGAAATATATCATAAAGGCAAGTGGAATTTATGTTTACTGAGTTTGTCCTAGTCATCAAATATCACCAGCAGTTATTCCCAGTGCTCTGTCCACTCCTATTTGCACCACTAGGATGATCCAAGCATGAGGTGGCAGGATGAAGAGATAACATGGAAGTGAATTTGAGTGTAGATAAGAGTATAGATATAGACATCTGTGTATACAGACGAAGATATGGATAGGGAGACTGGGAGAATCACTGGATGGAGCTCAAATATGCACACCTAAATTCTTTTTGCTTTACCACTATGCAAATAAGAAAAACACAAAAGTTTTAAAAGTAGGTCAGAATTTTGGAAGTTTAGTGTTTTTCTGGCTCTTTCCTACTCTGCTTGCAGGGAAGGTGCTCTCTGACTTCAGATTCTCTCTCTCTCTCTCTCCCTCTCTCTTTCAAGTTGTCTCTGGCAGTTGTCTGGGCTGGTTTATGGGGTCATGAAAAAGCCTGCTTCTCTTTGAATCTCACACACTTATTGGATATGTATTATTAAATACCCTGTGTTAGGGATAAATAAGATTGAACACACATATGTTAAATGAAAACAAAGCTAAATTCACAGAGGAAATTTAAAAGAAATCTAGAAACAAAAACTAAAATTCTAGATTTCTCATATTTTGCATAAATAATTGGTTTTTTACAAGTCAACTTAGAAGAACTTTCCAAGTAGATGAGTATTTATCATCATGATTTTAATACCTGCAGTAAGTCCCACATCCAAGTCCAGAATTTAAGAAAACTCAAGGGTAACAATTGCTCAATTTTCTGAGGTCCATTATAAGCACAAGATCATTTTTCTGTTCTATGAATAGTCATTTCATATCCTTTCATTTGTAATTTTTTACAGATGACACTACACTTTATTCTATGTACTTGTCCCTGGGCTGGGCATGTGTGCATGTATTATTCTTGTGTGTGTGTGTGTGTGTGTGTTTGTGTGTGTGTGTGTGTGAGAGAGAGAGAGAGAGAGAAAGAGAAAGAAAGAGAGAGAGAGAGAGAGAGAGAGAGAGAGAGAGAGAGAGAGGATAGGAAAGGAGAGAGAAAGAGAGGAGAAAAAAGGAGAGAGATATATGACATGCTCCTTTCTTACATTTGCGTGGGATTAACACACGTCAGCACAAATCTAGATTGAGACTGACTCATTTGGCAGGAAGAACGAGTTCATGTGCCAGAGTCAACAAAGAGTAGGACGAGATCTCAAGAAGAGGGAAAGAGTGGGAAGGCAGTTTACAATTTAAGATATGAATAGAGGTGCTTTATTAAAATTATTTTCACTTTCTTAGTCATGTTAAATTTTTATCCTGAGCTTCATAGTACTTGTTTCAAACTATCTAGAAAATTTCCTCCTCCCCTCTGATCCTCATAATCATGTAGCCATTAAGTCCAACTTATTTTACCTCTTCCACATCTTGTGCACTTATCAGCCTCTGCAGGTATTCACCTGGTTCAGACCCTCACCAAGTTTTGTTTGGAATGTTGCTATAGTCTTATTCCTATTCTGGTTTGCCTCTGAATTCATCCCTTAAAACTCATCCCAAGTATCTTTTCCACTCAGTAAGATTTGGCAATTTCTTTCTTGATGCCATTGTGGAAACTTGTGTGAACTCATTCTATAATTTGCCCCACATGTGTCTAATTGATAGTTTAAATACTTTTCTCCCATTTTTGATTGAGGCTGGGAGTCTCTTCAGAATTGGAGATTATGTCCTTAGTTTTTGTTCAGTGCCTAACGTATTGAACAAACTAAGCGCTTGACTAATGAATGAAAAAAATGAGCAAATGAGTAAATGAATAAATAAAGGAGTCCACTTAGTTCACTGATGAAATGTTAACTAGTAAAGGACTCATTATTAATTCCAGAAAATATTTCTCCCCTGGGGCCTACAATTTATTACATGGAAGATTACCTTCTTTAAGATGACATCTTACAAGCTGTAGTTTCTCTTCTACAAATACATTATTTCCTCAAAATATTAATAGTTTTTTTTCCTTTTTGAGGGTATTTGTAATTATAATGCCTCATATCAACATTTTGCAAAGCAAATTTTTAACACAGCAATTAAGATACCTGTGTATGGACATAGGAAACACAGCTGTGAAAAATTATTTATTACCTTCTCTTTTCCAAGATTCAAACACCTTCAGTTGTATCTATTTAGTACTTTCCAGAGTTCAGCAAGCTC
The DNA here is from genome assembly GCA_963574415.1 of Tarsius wallacei. Taxonomy (NCBI): domain Eukaryota; kingdom Metazoa; phylum Chordata; class Mammalia; order Primates; family Tarsiidae; genus Tarsius; species Tarsius wallacei. The sequence continues at coordinate 5,265 of CAUYQG010291732.1, forward strand.
TTTATTGCCAAAGTAGCTTACTTCTAAATATCTCAACAGTGCCATGCCACTGGGAAATTCCTGTGTATATAAAAAACTTACAATTAGCTTGTCTTTCACCACTTTTAAATAAAAGAGCTATAGATATTTGTTTACATAGAAGCTATTCTGATATTTTATAGAATAACATTTTTTTGTAAACTATGCAATTGTCTTTCTAGCTGCAAATGATACATAATAATACTAATATTGCTGTTTATTTGTATTACCTATTAATACAAAACAAATCCATATGCAAATAATCCAAGCAATTTAATTAAACAAATATTTATTAAGTGTTTGTAAACTCACGATGTGCTTCAAGATAAATATCATTTAGGCATGATATCTATTGTTACAAAGTTTAAAAATAAATATAACAAAATATATTTTTATGTATGTCTATATTTACATCTCTCTCTACCTCTCTTGGCTATAAAGAAAAGCACAGGGATTATGAACAGAGCCAGAGGAGTTGCTGCCTCTGTCATGAGGTAAGGGGAGTGGATCAGAGAAGAGATCCAAGTAGTCCATAATTCTTTTATATGAGCATTCAAGAAAATTAAAATTTGGCTGGGTGCAATGACTCACACCTGTGTATCTAGCACTTTGGAAGACCAAGGCAGGAGGATTGCTTGAGGTCAGGAGTTTGAGAGCAGACTGGGTAACATAGCAAGACCCAGTCTCTTTAAAAAAATTTTTAAAAATTAGCTGGGTGTGGTGGTACCTATATTCCCAGCTATTCTGGAAGCTGAGGTGGGAGGATCACATGAACCCAGGAGTTTGAGGGTGCAGTGAGCCATGATTGTGCCACTGCACTCCACCCTGAATGACAGAGCAAGATCTCGACTCAGAAACAAACAAAAAACCCCACACACAAAACAACAACAACAACAAAATCCCCAGAAAGTTAGAGTTCAAAATTATTTTAACTGTACAACAGCAAAATGTTCTATAATTTCTTCAGTCTGTAACTTTAGACTGAAGTGAATTGATAGTTGTCCCCTAAATTTTTTTAAAATAATAAATGAATTCCCAAAACCCAATGTGTATATTGCTACTCATCAGTATTTTGGATTTGTTCCGTGTTGATAGATAACACAAATAAATTGCAATATTAGCATTGCTATGTGCCAATATTTGCTACTAGAAAGATAATTGCAGGATTCATCAAACTATAAAAGAAAATCAATTGTATTTATATATACTAGCAAGAAAAAATTGAGAAATAAAGTAAAAAGCATTATTTGCAATAGTATCACATACATAGATCTATTTATAAAAAACACAAACATATGTAAATGGAGCAATACATCATATTTATGAGTTGGAAGATTCAAGTTTGTTGGTCTCCCCCAATTCATCCATTGATTAAATACAATCCCAATAAAAATCACAGCAGAACTTTTATAGAATCTGAAAATGGAAATGCAAGGGACAAACAATAACCAAAGCCAACTTCAGAGAAAAGAGAAAAAGGCAGGAGGATTATATTATTTGGTTTAAGACTTACTATAGAATTAGAGTAATCAAGACACTATGGCATTGGATTAATAATAGACAAAGGCATCAATGGAACAGAATATGGTCTAGAAAGATACCCACAGTATACAGTCAATTATTTTTGAAATGGTGCTAAGGAAAATCAATGGGGGAAAAGTTTTTTCAACAAATAGTGCTGTTACAACTGGATAAACATATACAAAAAAAGTAAAAAGAAAGAAAGAAACTCAAAACCTCCTTTACACTATACACAAAAATAAATTTGAGATGACTCATATATCCAAGCTAGTTTTTCTCAAACCATTATTACCTCCCCCATTAGGAGATTTTTTCAACATATTTTCCCTCTAATTATCCTCTGCCCCACTGTAACCAAAATGAAAAAAATAGTTTAGATTCCTCTGGAAGTAGATCCTGAGACCAGGATTTAAAACACCAGTAGGGCCACTCATAAGCATACCCTGAACATTTGCCATAATACTATAAGAAAGGGATTGCCATTAGCTGGAAACTGCCAGGGGAGGGGGGGAGGACACATAACATCAATAAGTGTACCTGACTTCAAACCAGGCAAAGTGTGGACCAAAGGAAAGTCCAAACTTTACCTGTACAATGATCACTTGTTTACCTAATCCTGAATTGTACCACACATCTTTAGAAACAAAATCCAAAATACCAGTCAGGAAGTGGAAAAGTGAGACAATGAGGGGAAGGCAACAGATACAGGGTATATTATCAAGCTGGTTTTCAAAGTTGCCACCAGAACTTACTCCCACTGTGGAGCTCTGACAGCATGTGTAGAACATGTGCTTCAGAGTTTTCCCCAAAGGTCAAGGGAACTGGGATATGTATAAACCATGGCTCATCAGTAATTGGTTCAGATCTCTGCTCAGGGCTTATTAATCTGCTATCCTTCTGGTTTGCTTTGAGTGGAGACCCAGAAGGTTCTGGTGACCAGGGCAGCCCTCAGGCAAAGAGTTTCAGATGGTGGTGTGCACTGAAATGAGGATGGTTGAGAGGAAGTGGATGGCCATCAACAGTTTCTGCTACAAGTATCAAGCGTGGGTAAGGAGATGGAGCAGTGGGAACACTAAGACCCCGGCACAATCACTCTGGAAGAAGTGCTCAGTTACTTAGGCTGAAGATATGCATACCCTGTGCCCTAGTAATTCCACTCCTAGCTCCATATCCAATATAAATAACAAAATTTCACAAAACAACATATAAAAATGTTCATATAAGCACTATTCATAATAGCAAGATATTGAACATTCCAAAATGTTTATTAATGGCAAAATGAATAAACAAAATGTGCTATATTTATACTGTGGAATGCTCCATAGCAATGAGATTGAGTGAACAATTATATGCATCAGTGTGGCTAAATCTCATAAACATAATGTAGTGTGAAATAAGTACTGGATAATCCAACTCATATCATTTCAAAATTGGCATGATTAATTATTATTCTATTAGAAGTCAGGATTAAGTCAGGTAGTGGCTACTCTCAAGAGGGTAGTGACTGGAAGAGGCACCAGTAATGTTTTGCTTCTTGGTCTGAGGACTGGTTATGAGAGCACATACTGTGCTGTATATTTGTACCATGAATGCCCTTTGAGCTTTATACTTGTGATCTGTGCACTTTTCTTATGTTTGTCTTATTGGAACTAAAAGTTTACACCTTGAAGAATTCAATACTGACTTTCGTCACTTATCTGTCCACCCCATTAAAAAAAAATCTCACAAAACTCCAGTGTGGTACTGACACATGATTAAGCAGACTCATCAATGATACAGGACAGATTAGATCCTAATACAAGTGGCAGTTTACACTATGATAAAGGTGAGTTTTCAGATTAGTGAGAAACAGATAATTAAATAAGTGGTGCTGGGATGAATAGCTAGCCATTTGGAACAAAAATTGGTTTGGCTCCATTTTATGTCTTAAAGAGATAGATTACAAGATACATCGAGTCAAAGAAAGATTGCGATGATATCTTCATAACTATAAAGAAGCTTTTAAAAAATTTTTTTGTGAGTAAGCAAGATTTATTGAGAGGACAGAGAAGCTCCCACAGTGGGAGGGGACCCGAAGGGGTTGCCCCAAGAAGTTTTTTTAAAAAAGCACAATAGAGCAAAGAGCCCCTAAAAATAAAGGACTGATGAATTAAATTGTATAAAAAAATGTGTGGAAAATCCAAAATTAATAAAAAGATAGACAACAAATTAGGAAAAGCAGTTCCAATTCACAATGCATATAGATAGCTAATACCATTGGCATAAAAAAGCTCTTTCAGATTAATAAGGAAAAGACCAATAAGCCACCAGAACTATGGACTAAAAATATCTACAAACAGTTAATCAAAAAGAAACAAAAGTGTCCCAGATGTGAGAAGATTCTCAGCCTTATTCATAATAAATGAAATAAAAATGAATGTTAGAGATACTATTCCTATAGTATTGGAATACATTGAGTATTTAAAATGTTTTAAAATACATCGCGTTGTCCAAGAACATAGGGAAGCAGGTACTTTCTTAAGTTGCTAAGGAGTAAAAGTTGGTGAAAACTGTATTGGAAACAATTTATCACAGATCCCTCATGATCTTATTCACCCCTAAAACCATTACATTATCAATTACATTTCCAAAACACATGAATTTAGGGGATCACACTCATAAAACAGCAATTTGCATGGAGAACCTGTCAAAAAGGTGAAGATGGCCTTCCTCCTCTGGAGAGATATTGCTTCTGGACATAGTTTGGGTTTAGGAAATTGAGAAAACAGGAGATTGTCAGCAAAATGGAAAGCTCCTACCAGCTACATCCCTGATTCCTAGCCCTCTATGTGCACACAGTGGGCCTTCACTAAGACATGATGAATGGCAGGAAGTCGAGCTATGTATTAGCCAAGACGCCATTAGATATAAGCAACAGAAACCTAACTACAGCTAACTGAAACAAAAGTGAATTTTATTAGTTCACAAAAATGAAAAGCGGAGAGGCACACTTGCCAGGCTGAGTTTAAGAATTCAAAAACTATTATCTGAGTTCTGGGCTCTGTTTCCTCATCTCTTTTTTCTTCTGTGTAGCTTCATTCTCGGACAGGATCTCTTCGTGAAACAAAAAGTTATCACCACCTCCTCTTTGCTTATACAGGCAGATTTTAGAGAAAAAAGCATGATCTTCTTTCGCCTGGTGTCCATTTGATGAAACACTTTCCTAGAGACCTCTCTATAGCATTTGAAACGTCTTATTTCCTACTCATTCTGCAGACTCCATCCTCCCTTGACTTATATGTTATGGCATTATCTTTGTTTTCTCTTTTCTATTCTAACTAGCTTACTTTCTTTTCATGCTTCATAAATTTTGCGTTTCCAAAATTCTGTGCTTACCCATTCTTTTTTTTACAATTAGAAAATATGTATAATAATTATATGTGTGCATTAAAATATATTTTATATATACTTCAACACACATGTATAATAGTTCTACTGAGATTTAATTTACATAAAATAAAATGCCTCCATTTTAAGTGTACAGTTATTGACTTTTGGTAAATGTGCAGCTACATAAACACTGCTACAACAAAGATATAGAACATTGCCATCTACCCCCCAAACCTTCTCATGCCCCTTTGCATCCAATCCCCTACCCCCACCTCTGGCCCTAGATAACATCTGATCTTTTCTGTCACTATAGTTTTGACTATTCTAGAACTTTATACACATTGTTGCTATGGTTTTGCTTGTTCCAGAATTTTATACTAATGGAATCATACAATATAGTTTTTTGATCTGGTTTCTTTTACTTATAATAGCATGTTACTTTGAGATTCATCCAGGTCATTTTATACATAATTCTTCCCTTTAGATTGATAAGTGGCATTCCATTGTATGGAGGTACTAATTTGCTTATCCTTTCACCAATTGATGGTCATTCAGGCTGTTATAAGCTTATGGTCGGTATGAATGATGCTGCTATAAACATTCTTGTACAAGTATTTATGGCCACGTACTCTCATTTCTATTGTGTAGACATGCAGGAGTAGCGTTGCTGAGTTGTTGGTAAGTGCATGTTTAACAACATACAAAATTACAACTGTTATTTAATATACTTGCATCATTTTGCATTCCCACCATTGATGTATGTACATTTAAGTAATTTTGCATCTTTTCCAATGCTTGCCATTGTCTGCTTTTTTAACTTTAGCCATGCTAGTGGGTGACCAGTATCTCCTCGTGGTTTTAATTTGCATTTCAAGAGCATCTTTTCATGTGCACAGTGGTGATCCATGTATCTTCTTGTGTTCATGTGTGAAGGCAAAGACTTAGAAAGGAAACTACTTGTGGATACTTAGCTGATTGAGGAGATTCAAGATTAAGAAATAAAAAGGATAGAAAAACCAAAATCAACTAAGTGTAGGAACTTTTACATAAATAACTGCTATAAGAATTTTAAAAATTCAATATAAAAACAAAACCATTGAAAATAGGAAAACACAGGGTAAAGAGAATGAATAATTATATGTAAGTAAAATATGTCCTCTCCTTTGATTAATCAACCACATAAAGTCAGAAAAGAAAGAAATGGAAGTAAAAGCAGATGAAATTCTGTCTCTTGCACAAGACAGGATATAAATTATGACATCTAAGTTGAAGCCCAGGAGAACAGCAGGAGTTGGCTAGGAGAATGGTGGGGATTCTGGTGGCAACAGCAGTCACCCATGCTGACTGAGATCACCAGAAATCAGTGTATGGGAAGAATGTCCAAGTTTACAGATGCAGCTAGAGGGCAGGAGTGTTGGATTCATAAAGAGACAGCCACAGCAACACTGGAGGTGTAGTCACCAAGACCAATCCCAGGACCTTGTCAGAGCATTGCCACCATGATAATGAGCCCTAACCATGTTTCTACCTTTGTGTCATTCTTCCCAAGATTTGGAGCTCATGAAGAGAAAGCCAGATTGAACCAACTCAGGCCTGCTGCTGGCCAGAGGAAGGCAGGACTTTTCTTGATGCCCCCATAGAGATAGTTCACGGTCTGGAGGAGGCACAGGAAATTGAGATGATGTTACCCAGAGGAAGAGAGTGGGTGCCAAGCAACTCTGAAATAGTAAATGTTCACTCCGGGGAAGACAGGTTGGTGAGGGCAGCAGAAACCTACCATGAAGAGCCTTGTAAGTCATGCTAAGAAATGTGGGTGTTTTACCAGATGAAAATGAGAGTAAATGAAAAGTTTGGGATAGGAGAGTAACAGATTTGCTTTCCATTTTGGAAAGATGACTCTGGCTGCAATGGGGAGAGGAAATGGGAGGGGGGCTCACCAGAGCCTGCTGCAGTAATCCAAGTAGAACAGAATGTGGCCAAACCAAAGTATTAGCTATGGGTTGTGGAGAAACACATAAAGTCTAGAGAGAGTAAAGTGACACAGAACAAAGAGATT
>CAUYQG010291735.1:0-11555 GCA_963574415.1 Tarsius wallacei
TGGAAGTACAGGCGCGCGCTACCACGCCCGGCTAATTTTTGATTTATTGTAGAGATGAGGTCTCGCCAAGTTGCCCGGGCGGGTCTCGAACCCGCGGGCTCAGGCAATCCACTCACCTCAGCCTCCCAAGGCGCGGGATTACAGGCTGAGCCACCGAGCCCGGCTTGTCATTGTTGTTTATTTTTTAATATTTATTTTGAGTTGGAGTCTCATTCCGTCGCCCAGGCTGGAGTGCAGTAGCACACTCACGGCCACCCCAGTGTCGACCTGCTGGACTCTGTCGATCCTTCTGCCTCAGCCTTCCAAATAGCTGGAACTACAGGTGTGTGCTACCATGCCCAGCTAATTTTTTGATTCATTGTAGAGATGAGGTCTCGCCAAGTTGCCCAGGCTGGTCTCGAACCTGCGAGCTCAGGCAATCCTCTTATCTCGGCTTCCCAAAGTGCTGGGATTATAGGCATGAGCCATTGCGTCCGGTCCTGGATGGGATTTCTTGAAGGCGTGATGAAAATGTTCTAAAATTGTGATGACAGTGGCACAACTCTGTGAATATGCTAAAAGCCATTGAATTTTATGCTTTATTTTAACGTTTTTTAGAGACACAGTCTTACTATGTTGCCTATGCTGACCTTGAACTCCTGGGCTCATCTTAAACATCCTCTTGCTTCAGCCTCCCAGGTAGCTGAGACTACACCCAGTGAATTGAATACTTTAAATGAGTGAATTGTATGGTATATGAATTATATCTCAATAAAGCCATTAGTAAAAAAAAAAAAAAACAATGACAACAAAGAGTTATGAGGTAGCCCTGCAGTTCTCATGAGACCAAAATTTCTCTGGCCCTATGCATTATTGGCCCCAGTTCTTCCCCCCTCAGTTTGTGTGCTCCCTTTGCCATGTGACTTTGCAGCTTCTCCCACTAAAGGAATAAAGTATAGTTCCTTGCCCCTTTGACTTTGGGTTTGACCATTGACTTGTTTGGTTAATACCTGCATCCTCAATGGGAGCAGTATCACCCTCACAGAGGTAAAAAGTGGTTCTTAGCCAGGTGTGGTAGCTCACACCTGCAATCCCAGCATTTTGGAAGACAGAGGCAAGAGGATTGCCTGAGCCCAGGGGTTTGAGACCAGCCTGGGCAACTTGGCAAGACCTCGTCTCTACAATAAAAGCAAAAAATTAGCCGAGTATGGTGGTGCATGCCTGCAGTTCCATCTACTTGGAAGGCTGAGGTGGAAGGATCACCTGAGCCCGGCAGATCGAGGCTGCGGTGGCCTTGCGCATGCCACTGCACTCCAGCCTGGGTAACAGAGTGAGACTTCCACTTATTAAGAAAAAATGTGAGCTGGGCTCGGTGGCTCAGCCTGTAATCCCACGCCTTGGAAGGCTGAGGTGAGTGAATTGCCTAAGCTCCAGGTTCGAGACCCGCCTGGGCAACTTGGTGAGACCTCATCTCTACAATAAATCAAAAAATTAGCCGGGCGTGGTAGCGCGCACTTGTAGTTCCAGCTACTTGGAAGGCTGAGGCGGATGGATTGCCGGAGCCCAGCAGCTCACCTGGCTAATTTTTTTTTTTTTAGTAGATGTTGCCCAGGCTGGTCTCAAATCTCCTGGGCTCAGGCAGTCCTCTCACATCAGCCTCCCAAAGTGCTGGGATTACAGGCATGAGGCACCATGCCTGGCCCTGTAATTCTTGAGTCACCCCGGCAGGCCAGCTTCATCTAGAACTGAGCTACACCTTGGTGCCCTGACTTCAGATAGCTGAGCTGCTTTTCTGACCCTTGCAGATCTTGGATGAGGTGGAAAAAAGACGAGGCATTTCTCCTGCCCTGGTACAGCCCCTCATGAGGAGTGTCATGGAAGCCCCTTTCCCAGCCCTGGGCAAAACCATCCTTGTCAAGAACTTCTTGCCAGGTTCAGGAACTGAGGTAAGTTGTCAGATTCCTTCCTTTGCTTTGGAGAGGAAGTGGCCCAAACAGCTGAGTCCTGTTGGTCAGAGGGGCTGGCTTTCAGTGAGTCGACAGATTCAGTGGTGTCCTCTCCCTGCTCCTCAGGCTGGCCCAGATCACTCAGCATAAGGTCAACTCTCAGTCCAACCCATCCAGCCCTGGATTCTGTCCCAGAGAGGAAGTCCAAGGATATGCTGTGGCAGCACGGGGTGTTTTTTTTTTTTTTCATTTTGGATCGGAATCTCACTCTGTTGCCCAGGCTGGAGTGCAATGGCGTGCTCACGGCTACCGTAGCCTCAACCTAATAGGCTCAGGCAGTCCTTCCATCTCAGCCTTCCAAGTAGCTGGAACTACAGGCATGTGCTACCATACCTGGCTAATTTTTTTTTTATTTATTGTAGTGACGAAGTCTCACCAAGTAGCCCAGGCTAGTCTCAAACTCATGGGCTCAGGCAATCCTCTCACCTCCATTTCCCAAAGTGCTGGAATGACAAGCATGAACCACCACACCTGGCAGGGGTGTTTCTTTGCATAGCGGCGGCCTCAGGTTAGGGGCCTGCACTGTACTCCATTCGTTGTCATTCCTAAATTTTATTTGAACCTATTTATGTTTTGAGTATGTATCACCTCTATAACTTTGCAGTTTAAAATAGATTCTTCTCTAGGAACACAAGCTCAGGCACTACTTTTCATTCACCTTAGACTTTGAAGCATGTCCCTTCCTTGACTGGGCTGAGATTTGATGAAAGAGGTTGTTTTCACCCTTCCCACTCTCTTTTCATGGCTTTGTGGACAGAAGACAGAGCCATTCAGCCTTAAGTCTCCAGTTCCAGAGGCCCTCAGAAAACCAGGTCACCTTTGTAGACAAAGGAGAGATGAGGGTGGGTCTGGGACACTCAGGAACAACCCAGTTTCCCAGCACAGAGCAGCAGTCTCCCTGTTGCTGGAGAACCTGAAACCATCCCACACCAGATGCAGGTGTCTTGGCCACAGGGATGTAGCAGGGAGGGTAAGGATAAGGGAGTCCCATGTGGGGGCAGCATGAGTGCCAGTGCTGTCACAAGGTGAAATCTACTCTTCACACTGTGAAGGAGACAGCTATTTAAAGAGAAAAAACATGCACATGACTAGCAACTTGAGATAAATTCAGGAGCATTCCAACAAGTACAGAATAAGAAGGTATATACATGAAGTATAAAAGCTGAAAAGACACATCATCAGAAAGATAAGAGTAGTGCTGATTAAGAAGTGCCTTTTTGCCGGGCTTGGTGACTCACACCTGTAATCCCAGCACTTTGGGAGGCCAAGGTGGAGGGATTGTTTGACCCCAGGAATTCAAGACAGCCTGGACAACATAGCGAGACATCACTAAAAAAAAAAAAACTTAGCCAGACATGGTAGCATGCACCTATCCCAGTTACTCAGGAAGCTGAGGTGGAAGGATCACCTGAGCCCAGGATGTCAAGGCTGTGGTGAGCCATGATCATGCCACTGCACTCCAGACTGAGCAACAGAGTGAGACCCCGACTCAAAAAAGAAAAAAAAAAGGCAGTATCTTCTCAAGGAGGAGCTTCAGAAGTGCTGCTCAAATTTGTTGGCCATTCTACATGAGCTTGTGATTTTGTTCTAGCAGGTAATAGTCCCTCATGAAACAAAGACTCTTACCACTGGGATTTTCAAGGCTGGAACAGTTGTCAGCAGTCTTAGAACTCTTGGACTCTCCATGGGGAGTCTAGCCATGCTGTTGCCAGGGAGCATCTTCTGACTGTTTGGGGCCATTGCATCTGCTATCCTCTTTCCACCATCCACCTATCCTCAGTTGAATGTGAAACGCTTGCTTCCTACCAAACGCGCCTCCTTCCTCTGTCTCCTAGGGTCTTTCTTTTCTTCCAATCCCGTTTGTCTTCCATTTCTTCTTTTCCTTGTCCCCTGCCAGTGGGTCACCCCTACTAAGAATCTCAGAGCCCTGGGACTGTGACACCCATGAGGCCCTTCTTCATGGCTGCTCCTGTTCCCTGGCAGGTGATTGAACTGTGCCGCCCACTGGACTCCCGGCTTGAGCATGTGGACTTCAAGTCTCTCTTCTCATCTCTCAGCGTTCGCCACCTGGTCTGTGTTTTTGCCTCCCTGCTTCTGGAAAGGAGGGTCATCTTCATTGCAGACAAACTCAGGTACTCACCTTGGCACCTTCTGCTAACGTGTTTGAATGCCAGTCGGTCTTGGACGCTCACGTCTGTAGAGTAGGTGATTGCCTCGGGTTGAGAGTAAGCCCTGGGAGAGGAGGAGGAAGGCCGGTGGGAGCTCACACCCATTGTGGAAAATGAGGTAAGCCCGTGCTCTTTGCATGACTTCTGGGATTTTCTCCAGAAAACCTGCTTTCCACTCATTATGCTGCTTGCCAGGCACTCTGCTGTGTGGTAGGGAAACAAAAAATATACAGACATGTGCTCAAAAGTTCTCAGTACAGAGAGGAGAAGAGAGAAGCAAACAGACCACCTAGGACCATTGGGAGGTAGTTGGAGGCCGTGAGTTCTGGGGACCTAGTGAAGCCACTCTCTCCTAGAGAAGGCAGGTTCTGAGTACCAAGGCTTGGAGCAAGTAGGAAGCAGTTCTACTCTCTATAGAGGTAAGGAGACAGGGGAGGCTAAACCTTCACCTTCAGGGACTGCAGCATAGCTCACTAGCACTGGGGCAAAGAGAAGAAGGAGGAAGAGGAGCTGGCAGGGGTGGACGGAGGCCAATTCAGGGAAGGCTGAAGAGCAGATTCATCCTAAAGGCATCTTTTCTCTTGCCGTTGAAGTAAATCCCAGCACACACACACATACACGTGTACACACACAGCCTAGTGGGGTGCCACCCACATCCCAGTGGGCACTTTCAGTGATTTGCAGAGGCCACCTCACAAATCAAAGAAGATCCAGAAAGAAATGTGGATAGGGATTTGGGTCTGTCCCGAACTTCTAAAAAAAAAGAATTCCTTGCATTTGCATAATTTCAAAATACTGAATTAGAGCCTTCTTCGCTTTGGAACCAAGGGCACGGCAGCGTGAGGGTGACTGCAGCTCTGGGAAGAGCCAAGACGTGGGGCTATCCAGGAGACGCAGATGAGGCCACCTGAGAGGTCCATCTGGAAGGAAGCACTGCCAGAAACCAGAAGACCAAGGCCCTGTGGTTTAGGAGGAAATATGACTCTGAACTATGGAAAACAAAAGGAGGAAGAACAAAAGGGATAGAAGAACGGGAAGGCCAAAATGTCCCCACGTGGGATTGTCAGGAGGTGTGGTGGGAAGGGGCCACCTGGCCTTGTCCTCCTGCTGCAGCACATCTGGTCATGTTTGTGACGTACCTCTTTGGACAGCAGCCACTTGGCCCTTCCCAGCCCACTCCCACCCTGTTTTGTAGTTAGCTATTCACTCTTCAATGTCATGGTTGTTATACTCCCCATGTACTTTGTCAGCTCAGGAAGCAGGCCCTGTCTTTAAGCCTGCAGCTGGTGCTGGGCACTGGGCAGCTTTCCAAGCCCCAAGGCGCTGGGGAATTCAGACTGGGAGTTCTCAAGTTTGGGCCTGGAAACACAGGATGCCTAATAACCCTTCGGTGGCCAGGATCGGATTTTGTCAGCACTGTAGTGACCATCTACCCTCCATTCCCTCAGGGTAGGGCTCTTGGGCTTGGATTTGCAGAGGGGAAGCACTGGATTTCAGAAAGGCCTAGGCAAGAAGCGGAAGGCCAGCCAGGTACACCTAGTAAGCCGATCACCCACCAGGAGTGGCGTTGGGAACAAACAGCCCCCAGGGAACTTGCTTCTGGGGTAAAAATATTAGACTTGGGGAGGGTCCAGCCTGAGAATGCCAGAGGGATCGGCAAGGCTGGAGAGGAGTGGTGCCTCAGCCTCCTCCAGGGAGGCGGAGAACAGAAAATATCCTCTGTTTTTCTGGTCAAAGTACAAAGAAAGAAAAGGTGTGAACAGAAAAGAGGAAGGAGCCTTGTCCAGGAAAGCACATCCCTGAAGGGCAGTGCAGGGGACATGTCAGGAGGCTCAGAGCATCATGGAGCCTGGAAACACCTGCTACAAAGGGCTTATCTGAACTTAGGCCCCTCATGGTGCTGGGATAGGACTTGGCATTCTTTCTTTCCCTGGACAGATTTCTGGATCGACAGGTTGTACACTGGGCCAGCCCCCCTGCCCACACACACAGAGCTGCTGTCCTAAGAGACAAAGGAAAAATGAAAGGATCCCAGAGACCACGAATAGACCCTGTTGCGGTCTCTAGGCCTTAGCTAGCTCCCCAGGCCCCTCCCTGCCCCACTCTGGGGCCCCTTGGCGGAGGAGACGAGTCACCTGTGTGGTCAATAAAAGGAATTTTGGAGTCTCCTCGTCATCCCCCATTCCATGGGGTCTGGCATTCTGCCCTTAGAGATTTAGTCTTTTCAAATTGCACACTCCATAAGCGAGTCAGACACCAGCTGTGGCCACCCAAGCAGGTCTCCCCACAGGCAAGTGGTGCTGCCCATTGGGCAGCTGTAGTTGCCAGATACTGGGCACTGTGGAGTCGAGATTTCTGTAGGGGAGGAGAAGACCACAGGAACATGGATCATTTTGGTTCCCTACTTAGAGCTGGAGCCTGAGTCAGGAGATGGTGCAGTAATTGTGTGTGCGTGTGTGTGCATGTGTGTATATAATACCTGAATTGAGTTTTTAGGCCCTTTGTAGTTTTCAGATGTCCATATCCCTCTCTCATTACCCAGGGCATTTTCCCAGAGTTGGGAGGACCCCTGAACATCCTTAGCTGTTGGCCCTGAGTCTCCCCATTCATGAGACTCAGGGCTCGTCTGAACATGGGCCCTTCGTGGTGCTGGCTTTCAGGGGCTCTGGTGTCTGGTTTTCCCTAAAAGCACCCCTTGCCTTTCTTGTTACAAATGGCTCAATATGCTTTTTATCCTGCCCAATATATTATCTTTGCATCCTATACGAGTTCCAGGCAGACCTGGAGATGGGAAAATAAATAAATCAGGGCCCAAAGAGATCTGAGACAGGACAAGAAGAAAACAAAGAGTGAGCGCACCTACTTGGAATAGTGACAGTGGCTGCCCCGGAGGACCCCCCTCTGTCCAGGTTCCTGAGCTAGGTCATTTCATGCTCTCTACAACCCTGTCGGTTGTTATCAGGAAACACAGGCACATAGAGGACCAGTCGTTTTGCTCAAAGAAGTAGGCAGTAGGAGAGCTCCCTGACTCTGGAGGAGATGGAGGGAGACCAACTGGACCTCAGTGGTCTGGGGATGGGTGAAGAGTGGCATCTACGCCCTCTCTGACTAGAGACATGTATAAGTAAAGTCTCTCTTTTTTTTTGAGTCAGAGTCTCCTTCTGTCACCCAGGTTGGAATGCAGTGGCACACTCATGGCCACCACAGCCTTGACCTGCTGGGCTCAGGAGATCCATCTGCCTCAGCCTTCCAAGTAGCTGGAACCACAAGCATGTGCCACCAGCCCAGCTAATTTTTTTATTTATTGTAGAGACAAGGCCTCGCCATGTTGCTCAGGCTGGTCTCAAAACCCTGAACTTAGGCAATCCTCTCACCTCGGCCTCCCAAAGTGCTAGGATTACAGGCGTGAGCCACTGCGCCCAGTGGAAAGTCTCTTTATAACAGCCTGTTAGGACTCATTTGCACTTGGCAGTCAGGTCAAAATTGCCACTAGGAAGTCTGCTTTTCTCTTCAGTGCCTGCCTTCCTTCTCTTATGGCCTTTGCCCTTCAGGTAGGGTCCCAGTGAGGCAGGTGGGGCTGAGGACCCCCAAAGTCTCTCCTGGCTCTGAAGTTCTCTGACTCCATGGGCCAGGTGGAAGGATATGTATCCACGTCTGTCTTGTTCAATTTGTGGGGAAATAGCCATAGAGAATCGAGGGGTTCCTTAGCCAGGCCGTGACAAGCAAGGGTTTGGGCACTGATGACTGACTTGGAGTTTTCTGATCTAGAAAATTCTGTGAGGAGAGTCTTCAGCGTAAGTGACAGCTGGTGCTCCAGTCCTCAGTGTCCTGTGACTGCACATGCACTGATTCCAAGCCTTGTCAGCGGAAAGGGGAAGAAAGCTGCCTCGTTCTCCTGATTTCCCTCTGTAGCCCCAATCCCAGTGAGGCCACAGAGCAGGGCATGAGAACAGGACATGTCACAAACTCACGAGCAACCCTGTGACATCACAGAGGGGACCTCTGTCTGCTCCAGGTCTGTGGTCACCACCCCAGCCCTCTCCCCCACACACAGTTCATTTCCTCATCGTGGCTGTGTGTCTCCCCACTGCAAGAGGAAATTTCAAGAAGTTATGGCCAATATTGCATAAGTTACGAAAAGGTTTTAAGTTGAGCCAAAAATCTGTCCAATTTAGAATAATATTTTTGCTCTGTTTCATCTTTAGGATGGACATTGAGTGTTTCTAAAGGCTCTGTCAAGCCAAAGTTTGACAAATGGACAGGAAAGAATGTTGTTGTGATAGCTTGTTCTGTCGTCATAACAACCCAAATAAATATTTCTCTGTACCATGTCTTCATTTTTCTGATGATAAACATTTTGTTTTTTAGTTTACTAATTTCAGTTCCCCAAAGTAAGAGTCCTATATCCGCTCTAGAATCCGCTATACCCAGAAACGTGCCATCTCAGAAAAAGGTTAGGCTTGTGAGCATGCCCTTTCTAGGGAGATGAGTTTGCCCACAGCCTGCCTGGAAGTGTTGGTTGCTGCCACCCTAGTGCTCTGGTATCCAGAATACAATCTCAGAGGCTGGCCTGGTCCTCAGAGTGGTTGACAGCATCTTAGAGACAAATACAGGTAATTCAGAAAAGTCCTATGAAAAATACAATTTTAATAGTATAATAGTACAGTCTGATTAAATATTGAGTACTAACCATCTATTTTGCATATGAACACCAGGAAGACACCACTAGGAGCAAGGGTTAGAGGCTAGTCCTTACAACTAACATATTCTCGGGATGGAAGCTTATTCCAGTTCTCTGGGAGTCCAATCCCTCCCGGGCCAGGCTGGCTTGGCATCATCATCTTTCTCATTTAGACATATTGCAGCAACTGGAAACCTCACAGACACATCTCTCTATCAGTTGCTCAGAGTGAGATGTCATGTCCTGTCTTAGCTAAGGAGCCTGAGAATAACCTTCCAGTGAAGAATTACCTTTCTTTTTATGGCCCTAGCAGAAAGCCCCTAGTTCCAGCTCCTGGCCTTTGCTCTTTCTTAGTGGTTTGTAGTATGTAGACGTTAAAGCTGGAAGGACATTAGGTGTCCTCTAGTCTACTTTACTTACTGTACAGGTGAAGAATCTGGCTGAGAGAAGGTAAGGGCTTTACCTGAGATCACACAGAAAGTAAGAGAACTAGTCTTCTTGAGGCCCAGGCTGTGTTCTCTTTAAACTCTGTGGCACACTGCTATGGGGTTTGAAAGTTCAGTGATTGGCTGGGCTTGGTGGCTCAGCCTGTAATCCCAGCACTTTGGGAGGCCAAGGCAAGTGGATTGCCTGAGACTGTGGGTTCAAGACCAGCCCAGGCAACCTGTCGAGACTTTGTCTCTACAATAAGTAAATAATTAGCCAGGCATGGTAGCGCACGCCTACAGTTCCAGCTACTTGGAAGGCTGAGGCAGAAGGATCGCTAGAGTCCAGCAGGTTGACGCTGAGGTGGCCGTGAGTGTGCCACTGCACTCTGACCTGGGTGACAGAGTGAGACTCCAACTCAAAAAAAAAAAGTTCAGTGATGGAAACATGGCAGCCACTGCTTAGTGGCACCCACCACATGGCAATATGCACCGGGCACCAAACCACACTGAGTTTACCTTTCACTTGAAAATAATGCAGCAGTAGGAGAGAGATTTTGCTTGGAATGCTAAAAATACTGACTGAACATCCTTCCAATTCCTGAGGTGTTTGTCCAATTTGGGAAACTTAATTTACTTTTCTGATAGCACTTAGGGGATGCTCTGTGCTAGATCTTTACTGGTTCAGAGACGGCTGGATCCTGCCAAGCATAAGAATCCCAGATATGGCACAGAGGCTAGGTTGCAACCAGTGCTGAAGCATCTTCTTCAGAACTGTAGCCCCCACAAGTGTATCCTGATGTTCTGGAAAATGCTTCAGCACTCAGGAACTACCACCCAATAGTGAACAACTGGAATCCAACCCTTCTCACCTATGCCTTTTGACCCTGTGATCCAGCAAACCTCCCACTCTGGCCTTTTTTTTCCTACCCCACTTTTTTTTTTTTTGAGTTGGAGTCTCACTCTCGCCCAGGCTGGGTAGTTCCACACTCCTGGCGACTGCAGCCTAGACCTGCTGGGCTCCTGCGATCCTTCCACCTCAGCCTTCCAAGTAGCCGGAACCACAGGTGGCACGCTACCACACCTGGCTAAAATTTTTTGATTTATTGTAGAGACAAGGTCTCACCAAGTTGCCTGGGTGGGTCTTGAACCCGCAGGCTCAGGCAATCCTCTCGCCTCGGCCTCCCAAAGTGCTGGCATTACAGGCTGAGCCAAGCCCAGCCTCCTACCCCACTTTTGCACAATCGGTCACTGCTGTGAGAGCTGGTGCTTCTTTCCTCCACTCCCACTGTGCTGCGAGCCAGCTGCAGGGCTGTCTTCATGGGACTCCCTTCAGAAACACTGCCTCTCCCCCAGCCAGCTGGTGCCCACTAAGGCCACGTGGCAAGCTCACCGAAGAGTCATCCTTAGCATTTCAGAACTACTACCTACACTTCACAGATTCCTTAGAGGCCACCTATCCAGCAGTGTCTGCTCCATACCTCCATGAGGGCTCCTCTAGCCTTCACGAGTCAGAGAAGAAAATTTCATAAGCGGACTGGGCTGTGTGGAGTCGCGCCGCTCCTACCCACGCAGAGTGCTGAGGCTAGGCCACAACCTTGCTTGCCATGTCGGCTGCGGAGGCAAGGATGTTTTCCACCGAGCCCAGGGTAGGACCCTGGACGCATTTGCTGCAGAAAAGGAAAGGGAATGGAAAAGCCCGTTCTACTTCATTCAAGGTGCAGACCTACAGTTTGGCTTGATGAAGGCCTGGTCTACCAGAGACTGTGACAGTGGTGGTGACGAATGGGAACAGGAGATCTGTCTAACTGAGCAAGCTGTCCAGGCCATCAACAAGCTGAACCCCAAACCCACATTCTTTGTTCTGTGTGGTGATCTCATTCATGCCATGCCAGGGATGCCCTGGCGGAAGGAGCAGATGGAGGACCTGCAGCAAGTGCTCAGGGCGGTCGACAAGGAGATTCCGCTGGTCGTCGTCAGGGCAACCACGATGTAGGCAATGTCCCCACAGCCGAGACCATCAAGGAGTTCTGCCAGAGCTGGGGAGACAACTACTTCAGCTTCTGGGCCGGGGGCGTCCTGTTCCTGGTCCTCAATTCCCAGTTATTGTACGATGCCTCCAGGTACCCCGACCTGAAACAGGCTCAGGACCAGTGGCCGGACCAGCAGCTGAACATCATGAGACAGTGGCAGTATCAGCACGCCATTGTCTTCCAGCACATCCCATTGTTTCTACAAAGCAATGACGAGGACGACAACTACTTCTACCTCTCCAAGTCTGTTGGGAAAGAGGTGG
>CAUYQG010291736.1:0-13931 GCA_963574415.1 Tarsius wallacei
CTGCAGCCTCGACCTGCTGGGCTTAGGCGATCCTTTGGCCTCATTCTTCCAAGTAGCTGGGACTACAGGCACGTGCCACCATGCCTGGCTGATTTTTTTTTTTTTTGAGTTGGAGTCTCACTCTGTCGCCTGGACTGGAGTGCAGTGGCATGCTCCCGGCCACCGCAGCCTCGACCTGCTGGGCTCCAGCAATCCTTCCGCCTCAGCCTTCCGAATAGCCAGAACTATAGGTGCGTGCTACCATGCCCAGCTAATTTTTGTTTTATTATAGAGACGAGGTCTCACTAAGTTGCCCAGGCGGGTCTTGAATCCACCGGCTCAGGCAGTCCACTCACCTCGACCTCCCAAAGTGCTGGGATTACAGGCTGAGCCACCTAGCCTGGCCTGATTTTTTTGATTTATTGTAGAGATAAGGTCTTGCCAAGTTGCCCAGACTGGTCTTGAACCCCTGAGCTCAGGCAGTTCTCTTGCTTCTGCCTCCCAAAGTGCTGGGATGACAGGGTGAGCCACCATGCCCGGCCTAGCTAAATAGCAAAGATATTTAACTTCAGAAGTTGAAATAGTTTATTAATCTGTAATTAGTAAACACTATGCCAAGAGTGATAGAAGGAAAGCTTATTACCTGAAATTTATAACTATTATGGTTGTAGGTAGGTATCCAGGTGGTTTCTGTTTTGCTTTGGTTATTTAGGAATGCACTATTCTGTGTTTCCTCTGCAGTTGCAAAGCTTGATTGTCAAACCCTTTCCCTGTTTCTTATAGGCAATACTTACTATTTTAGCACCTCAAGGATGAAGCAGAAGAATAAGGATAAAGATAAGTCAAAGGGAAAGAGCCCTGGTGACGATGAAGGTATGTCTGTCTGAGATGATAAAGATATGTCTACTATCTGATGTTCTTTTTTTTTTTAAGTTGTGTGGTCTTACTCTGTCATGCAGACTAGGGTGCAGTGGCAATCATGGCTCACAGCAGACTCGAACTGAGCTTAAGCGATCCTCCTGCCTCAGCCTCTCAGAGTATTGGGATTACAGGTGTAATTACACCTCACCCAGCCCTGATGTTCTTAAATAATGGCCACCTCTGGTTGTCTTCAAATACATGTTCTGGTCTAAGCAAGTTTAAACCAGTCTTAAAAATAGGGAGTTGGCCATATTCAGTGGCCCACACCTATAGTCCCAGTCTTTGGGAGGCTGAAGCAGGATTACTTGAGCCCAGGAGTTCAAGACCATCCTAAGTAACATTGTGAGACCCTGCTTCTACAAAAAGTTTTTTTCTAAAAATCAACTGGGTGTGGTGGCAAATGCCTGTAATCTACTTGGGATGCTAAGGCCCAAGGATCCTTGGATACCAAGAATCGCCTGACTCCAGAATGTCAAGGCTGAACCATGGTTATGCCACTGCACTTCAGCTTGGGTGACAGAGTGAGACCTCCAACTCAAAAGAAAACAAAAAACTTAGCCGAGTATGCTGACATATACCTTTAGTCTCAGTTACTTGGGAGACTAGGTAGGAGGATCACTTAAGCCCAGGAGTTTGAGGTTACAGTGAGCCATGGTCATGCCACTGCACTCCAGCCTGGGCAACAGAGTGAGACCCTGTTTTTAAACTCACAAGGAGGAGAAAATGTTTACCGTTCATTAAGAGGAAGTGGGTCATCATAAAGGTCTTCACTTTGTTGACTTTGTGTTGAGTGGCTGAGGAGGAGGAGGAAGAGGAGAGGAGAGGAGAGGCTCGTCTTACTGTCTTGTGGTGACAGAGGTGGAAGAAAATCCAGGTATAGTGAACCCTGGCGTTTCCCATCTGTGTTGTCGACGGGTCAGCTGTTAAAGAAGAAGGAAGGCTTGGTGGCTCAGCCTGTAATCCCAGCACTTTGGGAGGCCGAGGTGAATGGATTGCCTGAGCCCACGGGTTCGAGACCCACCCAAGCAACTTCGCGAGACCTTGTCGCTACAATAAATCAAAAATTAGCCTGGCGTGGTAGCGCCTGCCTCTAGTTCCGGCTACTTGGAAGGCTGAGGCGGAAGGATCGCCGGAGCCCAGCAGGTGGAGGCTGCAGTGGCCGGGAATGTGTCACTGCACTTCAGACTGGGCGACAGAGTGAGGCTCCAACTCAAAAAAAAGAAGGAAGGATATTGTGCAAAGAAAAAGCTGGCTGGGCCTGAGTGGGTTTGCAGTCTGCCTTGTGTGCTGCAGTGCAGGTGTTCAGGGACAGGTTTGGTTCTGGTAATTCTGATTCCTCGTTCCAACTCTTGGCATACTGTAGATCCTTAGATACGTGCTTGTTGAATTAAAGTCTAGTCACAGCCAGGCTTGGTGGCTCAGCCTGTAATCCCGCGCCTTTGGGAGGCTGAGGTGAGTGGATTGCCTGAGCCCGCGGGTTCGAGACCTGCCTGGGCAACTTGGTGAGACCTCATCTCTACAATAAATAAAAAAAAAATTGCCAGGTGTGGTAGCGCACGCCTGTAGTTCCAGCTACTTGGAGGGCTGAGGCGGAAGGATCGCTGGAGCCCAGCAGGTCAAGGCTATGGTGGCCGGGAGCGGCCGCTGCACTCCAGTCTGGGCGACAGTGAGACTCCAACTCAAACAAAACAAAACAAAACAAAACAACAAAAAACTTTTCAAACAAACAAACAAACAAAAATAAAGTCTAGTCACAGCCTTGCTCACGAGTGCAGTGGTGTGCCGGGCAGGGGTGTGTGTGGAGGTGGGGTGGGGAGGGGACAGATCAAAAGTGGTCACTGTCCTGTGCTCTTGCTGCATCCTGTAGCTGCTCACTGGTGAGGCCATAAGTGGCTGGCTTGTGGGTCTTCTGCCTTTGAGTGATTGTCTTGTGTTTATTCTATTTTGGGTTGAACTATAACTTTCTTTGAGAAAATAGGATAAAGTTCATGTCTGTTAAATTTGTATTAGAGGATAATTTGTTTGTTTGTTTGTTTTGTGTTGGGATCTCACTTTGTTGCCCAGGTTGGAGTACTGTGGCACGATCACAGCTCACCAAAGCCTCAACCTCCTGGGCTCAGGTGATCCTCCTGCCTCAGCCTCCCAAGTAGTTGGGACTATAGATACATGCCGTGCCTGGCTAATTTTCTGATCTTTTGCCAAAAGGCAGTCTGGCTATGTTGGCCAGGCTGTTCCTGAACTCCTGGGCTTGAGTGGTCCTCCCACCTTGGCTTTCCAGAGTGTTGGGATTACAGGCATGAGCCACTGTGCCCGGCCTAAGAGGATCTTTCCTTTTTGGGAGAGCCTGCCCTGGCTTTCTGTGGGTCTTCTCCTGTGTTTGTAAGGCAGTTGGTTTGTGTGAATGTTCAGGCCTGCTGACCACATGAAATAAGCCCAGCCCGGCACCTGGTGCTCAGCTCTGCTTTTGAACAGACTTCTTCATGGCACCCATGCTGGGCTGGACTGCTTGGTGTCTGTTCATAGAAGATACTTTTGCCACTTCCTTCAGTGAAAGGGGGATGCTGAATGTAGCCTAGAAACAGCATTGCCAGCCACTCAGAACGCCTGTAAGTAGAAACTTCCCAAAAAGCAATTGCTTGGAATATCACTTGCTGATAAAGAGGAATGAACTATTTATAAACAGGATAGCTAGAATGAATCTCAAGAGAATTACACTGAGTGAAAAAGGCCAGTCCTGAAAGATTACATTCTATATGGCTTTTTTTTCCCTTTTTATTTTGTTGAGTCGGAGTTGTACTCTGTCCTCCAGGCTGGAATGCAGTGGCCTTGACCTGCTGGACTCTGGTGACCTTTCTGCCTCAGACTTCCAGGTAGCTGGAACTATAGGTGCATGCCACCACACCTGGATAATTATTTGATTTACTGTAGAGATGAGGTCTTGCCAAGTTGCCCAGCCTAGTCTTGAACTTTTAGACTCAGACAGTCATCTCGTCTCTGCCTCCCAAAGTGCTGGGATAATAGGTGTGAGCCACCGCTCCTGACTTTTTTTTTTTTCTCTCTTGAGTTGGAGTCTCACTGTCACCTAGGCTGGAGTATAATGGCACGCTCATGGCCACCATAGCCTCGACTTGCTGGGTTCGGATGTTCCTTTCACCTTTGCTTCCCAAAGTGCTGGAATTACAGGTGTGAGCCACCATGCCCGGATTTTTTGTTTGTCTGTTTGTCAGCATCTTATCCCATCAGGTAGGCTGGAGTCCATGACTCAAGGCTCGGCCTCAACCTCCTGGACTCAGGCCATCCTTCTACCTCAGCCTCCTGAGTGGCTGGTACTACAGGTGCACACCACCACGTTTAGTTAATACTTTTGATTTTTTTTGTAGATATAAGGTCTCACTATGTTGCCAAGATGGCCTCAAGTGATCCTCCCATCTCATCCTCCTAAATGCTGGGATTACAGGTGTGAGCCACCATGCCTGGCCCTAAACTATTTTAACCTAAACCCTGTCATTTATCACAGGAGAATTAGTAAAAGGCGTCATGACTGGCTTTGGACCCTGCCCAATGACTATGTGTAGCCTCAGCACCTTGTGAGACAGACCTTTCTCCCTGATGCAGGGCAGGGCTAAGAGGTGGCCTGGGTCATGCAGCCCATGTGCCAGCATCCTGGCTGGCTCTCATTTGAGGAGAGCTGCTTGTATGTGAAAAAATCAGAAGAGGTGTTTGCTGGAGACCAGATCCAGGCCATCATTTTACCTGTGTTAGAAACTCTTGCCAAAAGTACAAAACTTGGTTATATCTAAAACCAAGACATTTCTTTTAAAATCATAGGTCTACTTCCCGTTCTGTGAGTGGGCTTTTGTGAGTTGTAGTATTGGTTCATATACTTCTTTAAGGCTGGACGTGGTAGCTCATACCTATTACAGTACTTGGGAGGCTGAGGCGAGAAGATTGCCTGAGCCTGGGGGTTTGACACCAGCCTGAGCAACATGATGAGATTTTGTCTCACAATAACTCTAAAAAAAAGATTAACCGGGCATGGTGGCACATGCCTGTGGTTCCATCTACTTGGAAGACTGAAGTGGAAGGATCATCTGAGCCTAGCAGGTCGAGGCTGTGGTGTCTGTGAGCTTGCTTCAGCACTCCAGCCTGGGCGGCAGAGTGAGACTTCGAGTAAAAAAAAAAAATACTTTGTGTGTGTGTGTGTGTGTTGTAGTCTCACTCTGTCACCCAGGCTGGAGTGCAGTGGCATGCTCACGGCCACTGCAGCCTCGACCTGCTGGGCTCAGGCAATCCTTCCACCTCAGCCTTCCAAGTAGTTAGAATTACAGGTGTGTGCCACCACACCCAGCTAATTTTTTTAAAATTTATTATAGAGACAAAGTCTCACCAAGTTGCCCAGGCTCAAGCAATCCTCTTACCTCGGCCTCCCAAAGTGCTAGGATTACAGGCTTGAGCCACAGCACCCGGCCAAGAAATACTTTTTTAAGTGCAGGACCTGACAGGTATTATGGGAAGGGTAGTGAGGAATGGCAGTGTCGTTTGGGCGTGAATGCATATATATTATTTGATTCACTTGTAAACGGCAGTAAGCCTACACAGCCACCCAGAGGAGTTTGGAGAGTTTACTGAGAATGTCAGCATCTTCAGTATGTCCCTACTTGTGTTGAAGGTGGGATGCTGTGAGCATGTGGAGCTTCTGCAGGAAAACTAATGGAGCCTGCCTCCCAGGCAGTGGTGTCAGCTGTTGGAAAGTGACTCCTGTGTATTTACAAGGCTACCGGTGTCTTCAGCTAGAAAACAAGATGGGGGATTCAGCATTGGAAGTGGTTTCTAAATAGTTAGATGCTCACCTAGGAATGCAAGTTTGCTTTCTAAAATAAACGGTAGCCTTTATTTAGTCCCCTTTTGTGAATACGAGCTTTAAGTATTAGATACACTACCTATCACAGTCTGCTGTAGCAAGACACAGTGCTATCTCAAAGGTACCTCCATATTTTCTTTTTTGAGGTGGAGTCTCACTCTGTCACCGAGGTTGGAGTGCAGTGGCATGCTCATGACCACTATAGCCTCGACCCACTGGGCTCAGGCGATTTTTCTGCCTCAGACTTCCAAGTAGCTGGAACCGCAGGCACATACTACCATGCCCAGCTAATTTTTTGATTTATTGTAGAGACGAGTTCTCACCAAGTTGCCCAGTCTGGTTTCACACCCGTGGGCTCAGGCAGTCGTCTCACTATGGCCTCCAAAAGTGCTGAGATTATAGGCATAAGCCACCGCACCCAGCTATACCGCTTTATTATCAAAGCAATTGCTGTGACAAATTTTTTCAGTGGGTTTCATTTTGTGTTTTTTTATTTTTATTTTTATTATTATTTTTTTTTGAGTTGGAGTCTCACTCTGTCGCCCAGACTGGAGTGCAGTGGCTGCTCCCGGCTACCGCTACCGCAGCCTCGACCTGCTGGGCTCTGGCGATCCTTCTGCCTCAGCCTTCCGAGTAGCTGGAATTACAGGTGCGCACTACCACGCCTGGCTGATTTTTTTTATTTATTGTAGAGATGAGGTCTCGCCAAGTTGCCCAGGCGGGTCTCGAACCCGCGGGCTCAGGCAATCCACTCACCTCAGCCTCCCAAAGGTGCGGGATTACAGGCAGAGCCACCGAGCCTGGCCATCTTTGTATTTTAAGTGTAAAGTGCTATAGCTTTTAAAAAGCACCTTTTAAAGTTATCGCTGCATTCCACCATTTTTTTCTTTATTTTTATTAAACATTTTTTTTTTTTTAGTGAAGGAATCACACTCCGACACCCAGGTTGGAATGCAGCGGCAAGATCATAGCTCACTGCAATCTCCAACTCTCTGGCTCAAGCAATCCTCCCACCTCTGCCTCCTGAGTAGCAGGGAATACAGGCACATGCCACCATGCTCAGCTCCACCATTTTTGATGTCATGTTTATACTTTCTTCAGTTCAAAATTTTTTTAAATTTCCTGTAATTTCTTCTTTAATCTATGGGTTATTTAGAAATGTAGGTTTAATTTCTAATTACTTGAGGATTTTCCAATCTTTCTGTTATTTATGTCCAGTTTCATTTTGTTGTGGTCAAAGAACATATTTTGTATGATTTGAAACCTCTTACATTCATTGAGATGTGTTTTATGGCTAAATGAGTTTATTTGGTAAAGGTTCTGTGTATGCCAAATAAAGTAGCTTACTTAGGCCAGGCGTGGTGGCTTAAGCCTGTGATCTTAGCACTTTGGGGAACCAAGACAGTACAATCACTTGAGCCCAGTAGTTTGAGACTACAGTGAGCTACGATTGACCCACTGCACTCCTGGCTGGGTGACAGAACAAGACCCCATATCTAATAAATAAATAAATAAAACAAAATAGTTTATTTGCTGAAGGTCCTGTAAACTCTTGAAATGATGCAGTTGTTAGGTAGAGTGTTCTATAAATGCTAATTAGGTCAAGTTGGGTAGAGTGCTGATCAAGTCTTTTGCATCCTTGCTGATTTTTTGCCTATACTTCTTTTAATTATTGAGAGAGGAGTGTTGAAAACTTTAACTATAATTATCGATTTGTCTATTTTTCATTTCGGTTTTATTAATGTTGGTGCATAAGGTTTGTTTTTCATTTTATTCTCTCAGATGATTCTTTTTTTTGTTGGAGTCTCACTCTGTCCCCCAGACTGGAGTACAGTGGCACGCTCACAGCTACCCCAGCGTTGGCCTGCTGGGCTTCGGCGATCCTTCTGCCTCAGCTCTCCAAATCGATGGAACTTACAGGTGCGAGCTACCACGGCTGGCTAATTTTTGATTTATTGTAGAAACAGGCAACCAAGTTGCCTGGGCTGTCCTCAAACCCATGGGCTCAGGTAATCCATTTGCCTCGGCCTCCCAAAGTGCTAGGATTACAGGCTGAGGCCACCAAGCCCGGCCTCTGAGATGATTCTTACATGCAGCCAGAGTGAAGGAACGTTGCTCTAAACTAATGGTTCTCAAACTTCAGCATGCATCAGAATCATTTAGGGAGCTTGCCAAAATAGATTGCTGGGCCCTACTCTCAGAGTTTCTGATTCAGTGGGTCGGCTGAGGGGCCCAAGAATTTGCACTTCTTACAGTTGCCAGGTAATTCTGATGCTACTGGTCCAAAAGCCACACTTTAAGAATCACAGAATAAGTCCATTTCTCAACTTTGTCTGCATATTAGAATCACCTGGGGAGCTCTAAAAATCCTAATGCACAGGTCACATCCAGACCAATTAAATTTAGGATCTGTGTGGGGAGAGGAGATGTTGTGGGACTCAGGCATCAGTATCCTTTAAAGTTCCCCTATGTGATTTCAATAAGTAACCCAGATTGAGAATCACTCTTCTATACAGATGCTCCTTGACTTAGGATGGGGTTATGCCTGATAAATTCATTATAAGTTGAAAATATTAAGTCCAAAATGCATTCACTACACCTAACTATGAAACATCATACCTTACCTAGCCTACCTTAAACATGCTCAGAATATATACATTAGCTTACAGTTGGGCAAAATCATCTCACACAAAGCCCATTTTATGATTAAGTGTTGGATATCTCGTGCAATTTATTGAATACTGTGCTGAAAGTGAAAAACAATGGTTGCATGGGTACTTGACGTACAGTTTCTACTGAATGTGTATCACTACTGTACCATCGTAAAGTTGAAAAATTGTAATTCAAACCATTGTCAGGGACTATCTGTACTTAAGCAATTATCCGGTTGCCCGGGAAAGCCTTTGGAGCTTCTTACCAACACTTCATTCATCCCCTGGGTAAAAAACACTGCAGTGCTGGCAAACAACAGGTCATAAGAATAATCTATTGTACAGGGGCAGGGCACTGAGTTTCACCTCTCCCTCCTCTGCTGTCAACCTGGAGGTTTCCTCTTTGGTAAAATGAAGCCAATTATTTCCTGCCCATTTCCTAGAATATAGAAAGGTTCTGATAACAAATAACATTCCATCTTTTATCATTGAAAAAAGAACTTCTGTGAACTAAATGTATTTCCTGATCAAACTCATCTTTAATCTAATGATACTTATTTTCCATATCTGGGTTTTTATACATAGATTTTTTTAGAGAAGAAAAATATGGACCAAAAAATATCCAGATACTCTTTATCCTACCTAGCACTTGCAGGGAAATTCATGTGTAATAGCAGTGTACTCCAACTAACTGCCTTTCCAGAAGTAAAGTCATGAAATAAGAATCTTTTAGTTTTCCATTAATCTTCCCATTTTCCTTCCCTTCATCCTGCACAAGGACTTTGACCAAGAAGAAACCATGTTGGCAGAAGAATCATGACAAAGAGTACTGACACTTTAGACTACAGCCTTCTATTTTTCTTCTCCTCCTTTTTAAAAAAAATTCAGAGTACTTTTACTCACAATTCAAATCATGTAATTTTTATGACAATTGTGCGACATAGGTAGAACAGGTATTACTGTCTACATTTTTCAGCTGAGAAAACCAAAGCAGATAGAGACTGCACAAGGAATTAGCTTTTAACAGGTTCTTTGGCTGCAAGCACAAAATTTTTCCAACCAAAGGAAAGGAAAAATAAGCACAGATGTAGGCAGGAAAACTGGAGATCTTCAGGCAGCCCCAGGAGCCACTTTAGAGATTCACTAGGCAAAAGGCCATAAGAGGCGGAAGGGAATATTTAGAGATGAAGTCATCGTGCCCATCACAGCCATTTTACAAAAGGGGAACCTGGCTTGCCCTAGGCAGCCTGAAAGTGTGGAAAGAGTCGAGGATTGATAGGAAGGAGACCTGAGTCCTGGCCTGATTGTGCCATTAAGTTTCAGACTAACTCACATCGCCATCAATCTACATATAGATGTTTGCACTTGATGTTCCCAAAGCATTTCAAACTCACGTCCAAAAGTATTTCCCATCCCTCATTCACCTCCCATCCCCAACCTTCCTCTCCTGTCACATCCAACTCAGTAAATAGCCCATGGCAGGATCTTAGGATTCATCCCTCCCCTTCCATCTCCCACATCCTCTCATTTACCAAATTCTGCTATGACTCTTTCAAATCCATCTCCTCCTCCCCATTTCTCCTGAGACTACTGCCTGTTCAGGCCCTCACTCTCCCTGTCCTGGCTTAGGCATGGCAGTTGTCTAACGGCATCCCAGTTTTCACTTCTTGCTCTATTTCAACCCATCTACCACCCTGCTAGCCAACCACAGAGAGCTTAGAGAGAAACAGAAATTGTAAGTCATTGCTCTATTTGTTATTCATTTGTTCCCCACCACTGACAGGATGAAGCCCAAAGTCTAATGCAGTCCCAATGTATTTGTGATTTGGCCTCCCCCCTTTTTCATCTTCCACCACTCATAACTTGTGCCAAGCCCAGGTTTACAGTTGATTCAATGCCACATTTGACACTAATGGTCCAGTCTTCCTGGAAGTGCCCGCCTTCCTCTACCCTTTGCCTAGCTAAAATTAACCCACCTTCTAGCTCAGCTCAGGCCACAATTTTTCTTGGCACCCCTTTTATACCTTCCTTTGATACTCCCATAACATCTTGTGCAAACAAGAGTCACTATTCACCCTGAACTGTGTTTGCTCAGACATCTATGTCCTTCATTAAACTATGAGCTGTGGGACAACAGGGACACTCTCCTATTCAGTATTATTATTCATCCAGCATGTCGAAGGTTGTAGGTGTTAAGGGATATAGCAGTGAACAAAGCAAAGACACTTGCTATCAAATGGGAGGCGACTTAATAAAGCAAACACATTAACGGTTAGATAAAGCAAGAGAATATAAGAGAATGAAAAGCACTATGCAGAGAATTAAACCATGACATGAAAATGACTGGAGGGGTACTTTTAGATGGGTATGTCAGGAAGATCCCTCTGGGGAAGTGACATTTAAGCTGACAAATGAATGTCAACAAGGCAGGCATTCTGAGTTTCAGAGAGAAGTGCATTCCAGCTGAGAGGACTACCAGTACAAAGGCCGGAAGGACCAAGGAAGGTCTTAAAGCCTGGGAAAGTAGCAAAGATGGGGACAGAGAGGAAGACAGGGGCCAGATTGTGTAAACTTTGTAGGCCAGAGTAGTTTTGATTTTGTTCCAAGTGTGATGGAGAGTGACATGAGCTGATTTATACCTTTTTTAAAAAGATCGTTCTGAACCGCTATGTGACTAATGAACTGTCCAGAGGGAAAACCGAGACCAGTTTGGAGGAGAGAAACGTTGGTAGCCTGGACAGGGTGGGGGCAGCAGTTTTGGAGAAAGTGGACGGACTTGGGTTATGTGCATGAGTTAAGAGAGGCTGGGACTTAGTGACATGCAGATGAACTAAGGATGATCCGCAGATGTTCGGCTCGTTGGAACGCCTGGGTAGTTACCGGGGAACAGAGCGGGCGCTCAGCCTCTTCTAGGAGGAGGGCCTTGAGGGAGTCCCTTCGCCAGCCCGGCCCGGGCGACAGGTAAAGTCAGACAGCTGGCTAAGCGACACGCCCAGACCCGCAGCCGGAGGCCTCCAGCCAAAGCACGCCGGCCGACGCGGAGGAGTCGGGACGCTCTGAACCCCGCGCGGGGGTTTCCGCATCTCTCGGGCGGGGCCGGAAGAGGAAGTCAGCGGTGCTGTGGCGGCCCCGGCAGCAGCGGCGGTCCCAGCCTCGCCCGGCCGCCCACCCACCCGCGTCCTGCCCGGCCACCGAGGTCGCACAGCGGCGGGTCCCGAAGCCTCCCCACGGCCAGCGGAGCCGCGCCGCTCTGCCCGGCGCCCACCAGTCCGATGGGGCCGCAGCGGCGGCTGCCCCCCGCCGCAGCCGCTCTGCTCTGGGGCTTCCTGCTCCCGCTGGTAAGGGGGCGGACGGCGCTCGGGCCTCCCCGGGCGGGGCGGGGCCGGGCCGCCCTTCCCTTCTCCTCCCACCCCCACCGCCCTCCCGCCCGGCCTCCTCTCTGCCCGCGCCTACGCGGCCTGCTGTTAAGAGTTTTACCCTTTCTTTCTCCTCCCCTTCCCGCTTCTTTCCTTGCAGCCTCCTCTTTTTCACCCTCTTGCCCCCGACTTCCCCACCCACCACCCATTCCTGTCCCTTGAAGTCTGGCGAAATACCTACTCCTAAGAAAGATACCTGCGGAGCCCCCTAGCTACGTTGACCTTGGTGCTTCTCTGTAGTTTTTCACTGTCCCAGCATTTTAAAAACATTGTTCCTTCTCTGAGTTTTATTGTCTAATCCTTTCTTACCGCTTCTTAATTTCTTTCCCCAGGGAAGAAAAAAAAGATATATATGCAAGGCCCGAGGCGTTTAGTGGTTCAAGTACTGCACCTTATTTGCACGAATACAGATGTGCTCATTTGATTCTTTTTGAGGGATTGGGGCTTTTGTTGTTGTTGTTGTTGTTTTTTGTAATAGTAAAAACTTAAAACGACTTTTAAAAGAAAATCCCAAAATGTAATGCCTTTTAGTGGTTTTCAGATTTCTGCCTAGTTTAAAGGGAGTGTGGCTGGTTAAGTAAAAGTAACAAATATGTGTTCACAAATTTGTTTTCATAATTATAGAAAATAATAATGTTTTAAAATTCAGCGTCAAGTAATTCGAGCTTCAGTGGGAGGCTGGGGGAATGTTAGGAAGCCAGTGTTTCAGTTTTTGTTTCTAGTGACTTTCATTTAAGGGAGTTTCAGGTTAGAAATTTTTATGGGTGTTATTTATAAAGAATTGGTATGGTGTAAGGCTTTCCAGTTTCTTCTATTAGAATGTGTAACTTCTCTGAAAGAATATGTTATGTTTACTCTCCAGTGGAAAGGGTTAGTTTTAGTGAATATATTCAGTATGAAAGTGTCTTTAACGTTTATTGAGAAACCAGAATGTAACCCAAAAAGTGTTAAGGGCCTTTGGTGTGTTCATAAGTTTGCTAGGCAACATTGGGAACATGAAGAAGAGAATGTTATCTAAAAATTGCTGAGAATGTTATCTAAAAATTTGGGGGACATACTAAAAAGAATAACTAAGTAGCAGTGTTATTCTGAGTCTTTGAAGTGTTTACTGTGTAATCAGACAAATAATACTTAATGTCCAAAAGATATTCAGATAGTATGTAAGTGTACACAAAACTATAACCTAGATATAAAACATATCAAAATGTTTTTGCACTCATTTTCATTTGAGTCTCCTAAGCTGATTCTAAGAATGAATGTATACATCACATTCCCACCAAACCTTCCTCAACACAAATTAATAATACATCAATTCCTCATAAACTGACAATGACATTCTTATTAAAAGCCTGAACTCTTTTACAGAAAACTCTAAGCAGAATAGTTATATGATTTCATCGTCTTCACAAAGCTAAAGGTCATCCCTGTTCTAAATTGTAGCTAGCCTGTCTTTCCCACAGTCTGATTTTAGGCTTTTTATAGATGTGTTTCCTTGTGTCTCACCATGTTAATCTGCGTTCTATACTTCTCAGTCACAATGTTGTTTTGGGGAATAAGTAACATTCTTCTACAAATAGTTGGTGTGTATCTATTATATGTCAGGTACTGTGCTGTTGGCTGTGAATAAACTGACAAAATCTCTTTAAATTGTAAAGATCTTTTTCTTTTTTTTGAATTGGAGTCTCATTCTGTCACCCAGGCTGAAGTACAGTGGCATGCTCACAGCCACCACAGCCTCGACCTGCTGGACTCAGGTGATCCTTCCACTTAAGCATTCCAGCTGGAACTACAGGCACACGCCACCACGCCCAACTAATTTTTTTTTTTTTTTGCTTTCATTTTTATTTTAAAGATGTGGGATACAATTCAGGGGTAGGCATACAAATGTTGTTGATGAGGTGTGCCCCTTTACAGATTCCCACTACTGCTACTGCTAATCTCCTCCCTCCCCAGCATTTACCCACTACTGCCAATCCTTTTCTTATAGTATTACAATAATTGTTCAAGGTCCACTTATGAGTGAGAACATGTGATACTCAGTTCTTTGTTTCTGTGATAGATCACTCAGTATTATAGACTCTTAAGTCCATCCAAGTGCTGTGA
>CAUYQG010291745.1:0-39714 GCA_963574415.1 Tarsius wallacei
CGCGCTACCACACCCGGCTGATTTTTATTTATTGTAGAGATGAGGTCTCGCCAAGTTGCCCAGGCGGGTCTCGAACCCGCGGGCTCAGGCAATCCACTCACCTCAGCCTCCCAAAGGTGCGGGATTACAGGCTGAGCCACCGAGCCTGGCTTCTTTGTCTTTTTTTAAAGTTTATTTTAAATTGGAACATAACACTTTTTAAAAAAACTTTCTCTTGGTACCTTATTAGTTGTTTTCCTGACTTAAGATGATTTTTAAGTCTATGACCAGCTCAGGTGTCTTCTGAGAAAGTTATTCTACCAAAGCATTTGTGTATTTATTTAAGAAATGTGTGAGTGATCATTATGTCCTAAGCATGTTACCAAAACCTTCTTTCCATCACTGTCCTTAACTTGCACACCATTTCGGAGTGACCATATTGGAATGACGACATCCTAAACCTGTTATCATCCAGTAATCACTGGGTCACTTAAGAATTTTTATATTAGGAAACAGCACCCCGAAATTACAATTTTTATCTATCTACCTTTTTCACTTTCTTCTTTTAGACAATAAAAGAGTCACTATTTTTTTAAAATGTCATTCCCAGATCTTTTTCATCAGATCTACCCCTGGGCAGTGTTAAAACAGATCCTTGAGTTCTAATCCAGACCGCCAAAACTGAGTTACTGAACTTGTGGAATCTGCGCTAGTACAAAATGTTCTAAATGATTTGTATTCACATTAAAACCTTAAGAACCACTGCAATAGGTTGGCTCCTTTCATTATTATAAATCATTCCATTATATATATATAAATATATTTTTCATACAAACAATTATATCTTTGTAATAGATATCTGAAAGGGAATTATAATTAAAAGGCAATAACATTTAATTATTTCATTCATTAGTCCAATCTCTTGCATTCTTTACTCCATTTAATTCTATAATATATTTTTTCCTGGTTGTATATTTTCCTCTCTGTCACCATTTCTTTTCAGTCTTTTTCACTGGTTTCTTTTCTAGAGTCAAACACTAATGTTCCCCAGAGGGGGCTCCTTCTTTGGTTTCTGTCTTTTCTGTGACACTTAAAGTACTGCAGTGATGATATCTTGGAAATTTCTCAAAATCCTGCCTTAACCTGCATCTCTCAGTGATGTTCATTTTATGAATTGAAGGTCAGCATAAAATAATATTTAGAGTGTTCCAATGATAAAAATATTTTAAGTTACTGTTTCTCCCTTTCTATGTGTAATGTACTCATTAATAATTCCTTCTTCATATGGTAACCTTGTTATCACTTTCCTATCATCTAGAAAGCAAATTAAGACTTTATGAGAAACCACAGTCTTGAGAAAAAAATACAACTCTTATTTCTGAGATAAGGGAAAAGCTGAATTCATCAGCTGTTGCTACAATAATGCTGCATAACAAAAAAGATGTACAACTTTCAGTGACTTATTGATGTTGTATTTATTTTTATACTTACAGAACTGTAATTTGGTTGATCTAGGCTAAGCTCCCCTAGATCAAAATTACACTACAGTCTTCTATTGAGTTTCAGATCTGAGGTGCAGTTGGAAGAAACAGTAGAGACATTGGAAAATTCTTTTTGTGGCAGATCACAGTTGCAAAAGAAAGAAAGCCCAGCCATGCAAGCAATTACATCCTATACACTAACATTCCATTAGTCAAAGCATTTTCATAACCAAGCCTAACCTTAGTGGGATGAGGAAGTATGTTCCACCCCTAGGGAGAGTGTCTAAAAAATTACATAGCACAAGGTATGGACATATATACTTAGTACTAGGAATTGAATAATTGGGACAATAATCCAATCTACAACAGAAGGAAAGTACAGGAATCTGAGTATTCTCGGTGAATGTGATTTTGTGTTTGTTTGTTTTGGCATTATCAGAAACGTCCTCAAATTATTTTTAAAAGATTTCATTTATTAGATTTAAAAGGTGACTTATTTTCTTGTTTGTGTTTTTATCATTAGTTATTTTGCTATAGTTTTGGTGGAAATAAGAGGAAAATGGCATCAGTCTCTCCTATCAGACCTATATTTTAAATAGTTCAATAAGTATTCTACAAGCATGTAATTCTCAATAGTCATCTGTAATTTCATTAATTCTTTGTTTACCCTAAAACCGTTGCTTCTTAATTTTTCATCAAATCTCAAGTTATCCTCAAGTTTTTCTTCTTTCTTATCCGGATATCCAATTTGTGAACCTATTTTGTCCGTTCCAAGTCAATGTACCTTACAAATAACTTCATTCAATTTTTATCCCTCTAAGAGATTTTATTTTTAACCAAGAGTTTTACCTCGCAAACCTCTGGAGTCAAAGGCATCTTATAAAAGAAATCTGAGCGCATCCTATATTTGGAGGACTCATTCAACTGCTGGAGCCCTGGCTTCCCTTTAACTATAAGATAAAATCCAAAAGTCTTTAGGATGGCATCTAAAACTCTTTATAGTTTGACCCTATTGTTTTATTTCCTAGGAATCTTTTCACTTCTGTCTTCTCTCTTCCATTCACCAAAGTACATGGAATGCTGACTTCAAAACTTTCAACTCTTTTGCTGATTCTCCCACTACTTGTCTATCACCTGCCATGTCTTCTCCATTGAGTAAACCCTGATTCATATTCCAGAGTAAGATTGGATGTTATCTTTGCTCTTAAGCCTTTCCTGACTCTCACACAAAGTCACAGGCCTTCTCCTCCTAGGGTTCTCACTGCATTCTAACCAACTAGCCATTAAATAATTTATTTCATGGATTTTTTAAACTTTTGATTAGGAAAGTATTAAAACAAGAAAATGAACTCTATAATAATCACTGTTCTCTGCCTAATAGAATACAGTCAGCACTTTGGAACTATGTTTACTTTTAAGGCATGATTATTTCATTTTACAAGATAGCACAGATATTTTTCAATTATATTTTGTTATAAAAATCAATGTAGCTATTTCTCTCCCGCTTTAGATTGTTCATTCCTTTAAGAAGCATCATTTCTCAGTTTACATTCTATTTTCCAGTGCTTGGTGCAAAGTCTGGAAATAGGAAGCTTTTAATTAACAGTTTTGTGAATGTTAAATAAAATGGAAAAATGCTTATATGTCCAAAATAATTAAATGAATAGAGAAAGTGTAACTATAATCAATGACAAATTACAAAATAGATAGCATTTTACTAATGTCTGGGCATCTTGTTATGTTAAATATTATTTTTTTGAATTCTGGCACTGTGTCAAGACAATAGTTAAGCTATAACTCTATGTTAATTTTGTTTTCCACTTTTTGACCTTTAGAAATTATTTGCTATAAGAAATCCAGTCACAAAAGTTTTAAATATTGGTCAAATAATATTGCAGCTTTAGCACTGGTAAGAGATACAAGGGGTTAAATCATTCTAGCCTTTTTCTTCTCCTTTTAAAGACATGTAACTTCTTCGTCTGATCTCCTTATGGTCCTTGTCACAACTGTATGGCTTTTAATCACTCATACATTCAGTGAGTTACTGCACTACTGGAACCTTAATAATGTTCTAGTTTGTTTGGATGATCTTCCTGATAAAATCCTGACAATCTCTCAGTATAATAGGAAGACAATCAAAATAAAAAATGCTTTAAGAGTTCAGGTAGTGGAGCATACTATTATTTTTCACATGGTGCAAGGATATTAAAATACTGACTTTCATGCATTTGATTGAGTTTGTGATGAACTCCAAGAAAAATTGAAAATTTGAATTATTCTACTGCCAGTAGGGACTGTATATCATGAACAGAAAGCTGGCACATGTAACAAACCCTTGTATCATAACACGAAAAGTGTCACATTGCCCTCTTTTTATATGAGTTTCTGCAGTAACTATAAGCAATTAATTCATTATATAGCTCTTTTATACTTGCAATTACTATGTGGAATTTTACAAAAATATAAAATGACATCTTCAGTGCACACAGTTTGAATAGTTAATAATTATGCCTTAGACTGATAGAGTGTTTCAGATTTTTCAAGGTGCTTTCCACTACATTATTTCATTTAGCTCAGCAGTTCTCTGAAGTAAACAGTGGAATTCTTAGAATTTTCCAATCTGTTCTATACCTTTTGCTTCCTTTCCTCTTATTATTTTCCATTTCTCTTTCTTTCTTTTAAAGGAGGCAGCTTAGTGTGGAAACAGCACAAAATATGTATTCAAGAATTAGTTCCATTCTTTCCTTTTTGAACTACTTTGACACTGGGGCGACCATTTTCACTTTTTTGGTTTCTTAACTGGCAAAGTAAGGACAATGCTGAGCTATATGCCCCAGAGTTGTGAGGATTAAGTACGGTGAAATGGGGGGAAAATGAAAAGAGCAAATTTCATTTAAGTTCCACGTTAGCTTCTTTTAAGGGCAGCTTGGGATAATGGAAAGAGAATAGACTTTGATCTGGCTGCTTCTTACTTATAGTACTTGAACAAACAATCTAACCTCTCTGGGCTTCATTTTCCTGTAAGTAAAATGGGCATAGTAATACATATCTTGTGAAGCTGCTGAAAATAAGACATATATGATGATTTTAGCAAAGTTCTTAATACATAACAGTACACCCAATTAAAAGTATTTTTCCTCCTTTCCTCCCTCTTGCTATGTCTCTTTTCTACCTCTTGTCTTCCTATTTTGTTCCTTGTTCTCCCATTTCAACTTTGTGTGATAGAAATGGTGGGGAATGTGACTGTAGAATCCTGGGATTTAATGATTTAAAACGGGTTAAGCATCAGAACTATTATTTTTTCAAACAAAATTGGCAGGAGATGGGGCTCCAAGTTCCCTACCATCATTTTGAGAGAAGGACCCTTCCAGGCATGCTTTGAAATGTCCATTGAATCCTAAAAACTTTGTGCAGTAGAATTTGAAAACCCCCGATGTAGCCAAATCCTCTCATTTTACAGATGAAGAAACTGAATTTGAGAGAGTTGAGTGATTTGCCTCAGCTTGTAAAGCTGGTAAATGGTGAGCTAAGACTGTAACTCAGTTGTTCCTTGCTTTTATTGTCAGATAGAGAATGCAAATATGTATAATAAGATTCTTCTCTTGAAGGATATTATAGTCTATTTGTGCAGATGGAACTCACAAAGAAAAAATGAGAAAATGTAAAAGTAGCATGATATAGCCACAAAATGGGTGAAATAGGTAAATACATCAGGAAAAAGGGAGCTTGGAGATGTTTTGTGGAAATGGGACACTGCAAACTTCATGAGAGCTTTGCTCATGGTCACTTTATTCCTAGTGTGTAGAGGACTGCCTGACTTCCTATAGGGAATTAATACTTAAAAAAAATTAAATGAATGATTGAATAGCTAAATGAGCTATGTGATTGAAACAGTCTTAGAAAAAAGTCATGATTTAGAAAATCTAGAGTATTGTGTTTGAAGTATGGGTTGCTCTTCATTGTTAGGCAATGACATAAGTTTTGTGAGTCACTCTCTACATATAAAAAGTTATAGAATGCCATTATGTCTTGGAAATTGTTCAAATTTACATGTGATACAGACATAAAATACATATGAATCAATATGTTTATGTGTATACTTGGTCACAATTTAAAATATATGTCTCACTGTTGGTCATGTTTACAAGTGTTTGAAAAATAAAATAAATTATTTTTTTAGACAAAAAATACTGCACTTTGAAGAAGGCATGTGGATGCTTTATGGAAAAATAGTGAGTTTAATAGTTTTGCTTAGTCAGAGGTAAAGAGAATAGTGAAATCAAGATAAAGTTTATCCAGGGGAAGATGAATGCATTTGATTCTTTATTTTTTGAAGAATCACTGAGAATCCTTTCTGGCTCTTCCCCAATCTACTGTCTCCACACTCCACAATAAAGATATTTGACAAAACTATATGTTAGGAGGATTAGAAAGCTTAATCTTTCAGGAGTTAATACATTTCATTGAAATTGGGGAGATCAGATAGAGAACGATGCAAAAAAGACACCACAGAATAAGAGAGTTATGACCTAAACTGATGGCTACTGGTTAGGCACTGTTGGGGCAAATGAGGTTAAGTAAGTGTGAGTGGGTGATGATGAAATGAAGACCAAATTGTGAACAATTTCTTGCTGTCTGAGGGAGAAAAAAATTAAGGAAAAGAAAATAAGAGTTAGGAGAAGGTTTTTGTTAAAACAGGATGGAGGCAAGAATTAATCTTTTTGGTCAGCTAGGGTTAGTCAATAGAAGTCTCTAGTTATTGACTAGTAATGAATCAGAAGAAGACATCAAGATCCTATTTAAAAATATTACTTTGGCAGAAAAAGACTCCCTTTCCCCTAAAATATAATAATTGAAACCAGAGAGGATGGTGGGATATTGTAACTAACAGAAACTTAAAGCAACAGGTAATAAACACTTCTTTAAGATGATTGATTAGAACAGCTGTTTTAATCAACAGTGTGGCATGGTTAGTTCTTTCGTGTTATAACAAGAAACAGTTTTAAGTATATAAAAATATTTACTTTGCTGTGTAAGAAGCATATTCTTTATTTGCCCTAAATTTGTTTAACAAACTTCTGTCACTTGAGAATTATATAACCTTGACCATTCTCTATATTATGTGGAAATTCAGAATTTAGAAAGAAGATTGAGTATTGTATTTTAGTTTTGGATTTCATGTCCTTAAAAGCTAACTAAAATAAATTCAATGATACTACATGTTCAGAAAGCTAGAAACGAATTGCAAATGTTTGAAATATGTTCACATAAATTGAGCCTTTCCTTTTGATTTGAGTTTGCCTGACATTCAGAGAAAATTCAGAGGTCAAGAATACTTTAAAGAACATTGCCAAATACAGTATTCTATAATGAATGGTTGGTTTTTTAACATAAAAGGAGTATATAATTCTTCTGTAGCTTTAGATACAATTTGATTGGAGTCATAAATGGTAATTTTAAATGAAAATGTCTTGGAAATTGTTCAAATTTACATGTGATACAGACATAAAATACATATGAATCAATATGTTTATGTGTATGTGTATACTACTAATAAAATATTTGTGTTTGAAAAAGATGAATAATTATATTTTACAAAACCATGATTTAAGTTAGACATTTTTTAAAAGGAAGCCAAATAATACTCTTTTGTTGTTTGTTAAAGAAAATCTATGATAGCATTATAAATGTCCCATAAACATGTGTATGTGAGTCTGAGTCTATATAATTAAGAGAAAGACAAAACATTAGCTTATGCATATTTATGTGTGTTGTTTGTGAACTTGTGTGTGTGTGTGTGTGTGTGTGTGTGTGTGTGTGTGTGTGTGTATGTGTAATGAAACTGTCTCTAGGTATGGTCAGGTACAAAGGTCCATCATTTAAGTCTCAGAACTAAATACACATGTGAGGTTATGATTATTTTATTGAGCTTTTTTTATTTTATGACCCACTAATGGCTCATGGATCAGTTAAATTGATGAGCACTGAAAACCTACAGCTTCAATGAGGTATTTTTATTTATTCATTTATTGTTTTTATTTTAAAGTGCCAAGAAGAAAATGCCCAGTTCCCAGTCTTGTTTTTCATTTACAAGAAACCATAGAAGTACAATTTTTATTGTAGAGAAGGAACTAAAATATATGTAGAGTGAAATTGGTTGGCAATTATATGTGATTTTCTAATTTACTTTCAACTTCTAATGCAAGTTGTTTGAACTTCTGAGTTTGAGTGTATGGTTTAATAACAACTATTCAATATCAGGCTTATTTTCCTTTTGCACTTTTTAGGCTGAACTTATAGCAAAATTAACCCTGGTGTTTCAGTTAACATTTGTGAGGCGATAACATAATTCCAGCATAGCTTTTAAAATTTGTTTTTACTTTGTTTTTGCATATACTTCAGGTTATTCATGTCATATTTTACTGAGAGTTCAAATGGTAGGAATTCCTTTCTATGTAATTTCCTGTGAGAACTTGTGTATATGAGGGGGACCCCCAAAGATCCAGAATTTATTTATAACAATTTGTGTATTTATTTTTACATGTATAAACTTTAGTCACCTTCAGAGTCCTCTTCATTTGATGCAATACACCTATTGAGATGCTTTATCCACTGCTCAAAACAGCTCTGAACTCATCAATTTTGATGCTTTTTAATGCTTCTGCTGTTTTTTGTTTTGTTTTGTTTTGTTTCATCTTTTTCACATAGGCAAAATGTTTCCTTTTGAGGACATTCTTTCATGGGGAAAGAGAAAGATGTTACTTGGGGCAAGATCGGTGAATAGAGAGGGTAGGACACAGGAGTCATGCCATTTTTTGGTTTAAAACTCCCGAACACTCAGCACAGTATGAGCAGGAGTGTGTGTAAATCACCCATTATGAAATGGGCAAAATTCTTGAAAAAATATCAAAAAGAAAAAAAATTCACCAAAGCTGAGCGCAACCTCTCACAATAACGTTAGATTGTACCTTAATGCTTATAAGTTCCTAGGACACTTAACTAGCAGGGAAGTTAATTACAGTTTTT
The DNA here is from genome assembly GCA_963574415.1 of Tarsius wallacei. NCBI lineage: Eukaryota > Metazoa > Chordata > Mammalia > Primates > Tarsiidae > Tarsius > Tarsius wallacei. The sequence continues at coordinate 8,487 of CAUYQG010291745.1, forward strand.
TTAGGGGGGTCTCCTCTTATAGCCCCAAAGAAGAGAGAGTGCACAGGGCTATGCATCCCAGAGTAATCTCCCCAAATTTACCAACCAGGTAAGTCTCTTCACCTTCTCTAGGGCCAGGCAAATAAATGGATGGAGAGAGGTCAAAAGACAGCTTCAGATGGGGGAGTGGGGGATGGGAATGGGGTGGGAGGGGTGGGTGGGGGGAATAAGAAGTGAGGAGTAAATGTTCACTCCTCCTAGTATTAATACTTATACTTATGAGTAGATTCAGTTTGAAAACTAAGCATAAAAGTTTTGTTTAATGTAGTGGTTGAAAATCTGGCTTACTTACCTATTTTCAAAGTAAACCCAAAAAGTGAGTATTTAGTTTTAGAATTAATTAGCCCCTCTCAAACTCCTTGTTTTACTAACATCTTGACAATTTTAATTGATAAAACCATTAGTAGAGTTTGTAGGGGTGAAATTGAAGCATTTGCCAGTTTTGCTTCAAGAACTTTAGAATATATGTATATATTAGATTATCCTGGAATCACAAAGGAAACCATTTGACTTGATGTATGCATGTGTTCCCTAAGGTCAGAGGCTACTGCTAAATTTTGAAAAGGTGCTTTAATTTTTCAAACTGTGGACTTTTAGTGCTAAAATATTTATTAAAATCACACTATGGAGAATGAGAAAATGACTTTATCAATACTATTATCTGTTGGACATAGGCTTACATTAATATATAGAGAAATTCAAGTGATATTGAGAAAAAATGATGAACAATTTTTAAGGGGATTCTTGGATATTAGAACTCTGTAATATCCACAGGCATTCTAAAGTCAAAAACTTGCTTTTATATGGATTCTAAAATCCAGGTCTATGTACGGTGAATTTTCAAACACATTTTTTTTTTCTTTCAGTAATGACATTGAAATTTATAGCAATGCAGGAGATAGATGTTACGTCTGGGACCACAGTAACTGTGTTCACCCTAAAATGAAAGAAAATGGCTTGTTAGACTCTGGAGTCCAAAAGTGTGATGTGGTAACAGGAGAATGCGTTTTAGTATCAGGTAAATTTAGTTTAAAATCGTAGCTTTGTCAGCAGTTTGTATCATTGCTCAAGTTACTGTACCTTTTTGAGTCTTAGTTTTCTTGTCTATAAAACTGGAGATAGTAAGATATAATTTTAATGAGATATAAAAGGGCTTGCAAAATGCCTAGCACAAAATTGGCCCTGAGTATCTGTTAAGTTTAGTATTCTCCTTTCAAATGGAGCTCTAAGTTGTCCCTGACCAAACTACCACCTTTATTAAGATATAGATTGACCTCTTAGATTATATCCCCTAGCTTTGCTCATGAATGAAGGCAAATTATTGTTTTATCTAAAGGAACAGAAACGATTGCCCTTGAACAGTCAGATTAAAAAATGACCTGCATATGGAGCAAATCAAATCTTTTATTTCTTGCATATTTTGCTGTGATTTTCAAATGCAGATTGTGTGGAATCAAGTGCTTTATCTTTAGTAGTGGATTGATTTTTAGTAGTCTCAGTGGAAAGTGTTCATCAGAGCCAAGATTTGAACTTGGGAGACTGTTTTTAGGATTGTATGCTTATTCGGAACATGGTAAATTATCAGAAATAAAGCCAGGGTTATATTTTTAACAAGATTCTGTCACTTGATTTGAATTGTGTGTGTGTATGTGTGTGTGTGTTTATGTGTGTGTGTGTGTATTGTATAAAGAAACAGCTATGATGTGTTTGACTACTTTTTTGTTGAACAAACATTTTGTGTATTAAAAACTGGATAACAAGACAGAATAAGACAAATATTCTGTATTTGTTTAACTGTCATGAACATGAAAGACAAAATGTTCTTACAATAAGCTGAAAGAAATTTTTAAAAACTATTTTAAATTTCTGTATCTTCTGCAGTTAATTTTGATAAATAATATATTTCTAGAATGTTACCCATTGCAACAATGGTTTCAAATTTCTTTGCCTCCATTTGGGGAAAATATACTTTTTTCATGATACTTTTAGTTGATTAGGATATATTACTAAATAAGGAAAAGCATATTACAAAGGTTTATGATTTATATAGTAGAAAAAAAATCTCTAATTTTTAGACTTTTTTTGGTGTTTAAATAAGAGTTTTTGAAAAAATCCCATGCAGCTTAAGAGCAATGCAATTCTTATTGAATGCATGCTTAATTGCCTAATAGATAATTACTTATTTATGGTAAGTATAAAAGGTAACTTTTATTTTGTTAATTTAAATAATTAAAAAGTTTATCAAGAATTAATAATAACACAAAACTTTAGTAAGGTTGACTAGAAAGTACATAATAGCTGCAGTAAAATTTAATCCAAATATGAGAAAAATCATTTTAACTTATTTGAGCAGGAAACAACGTTTTGATTTTACACTTGTGCAGCCATGATGGAGACCCATATATTGAATGTCAAAAGTGTCAAAGAGGGCAAAACTGGCAACTCATGTTAAATCCCGCAGCATAGCTGCACTCTGATAAGTGACTATAGGCCTTTTATCTGATTTTTAATTTTACATTAAAAAATAATTTTTGTCAGTGAAACCAAAAATGAGTGGTAAAGCTCGCAGTTAAAATAAACACAAAATTCAAGACGAAGTAAAAAAAAAAGTTTAACATTATTTTTATTTTCCCTGAACGTTCTAGAAAAATATATCTGAGGTAATTCATACTGTTATACATATGAAAAGTAAAGAACTCTTCCTTTGCAAAATCTGGTGATGACCTTGAGTGAGTAACTATTTCTCTGGGCCTCATTTTTCTCATCAGAGGATTGAATTAGATCATTGGTTTTCAAACAGTGCTCTGCCAGGTACTACAGATTAGGAGTGCTTTAGTCTCCCACCCAATTCTGACTTTGTATTTTATATATTAGTTGCATGCCTGAAATTTATTTAGGAGGTACTTTTGTAAAGTAAGGATTTGAAAATTTCCTGGGCTAGATTTCATTTGAAATTCCTTTACTTTTAACATTTTGTGATCCATTTCTTTTTTCCTAATTCCTGTGTTTAAGTCAGACATAGAAATTGACACACAAATTTTGTGTTTCCACTTCTGGAACTGCCTTACACTTCACACTTTTCTTTGAATACCTATCCATCCATTCTCACTAGTTGAAATTCGACTTGTTTTTTAAGGTCCAATTCTGTGGCAATCTCTGAGCTAAATAAGATTCTCAGCGGGGGGGCGGAAAACTTTCCTTCACTGGAATTTGGAAAACATTATGTTAATATTGTTTTTGCTGCACTTACCTGTTCTTCATTGCATCATGATTGTTATGTATTTGAGGAGTTGTCATCACTTCTACAGTGGCTGGGCAGATCACATAAGCAAGAGTAGAACAATGAACAGAAGATAATGGTGGAATATCAGAGCACTTTCTGAGGTGTACACATTCCATCAAGAGGGTGTATAACAGCCTTAATGAGATTTCTGAAGACTGTCCACAGAGTAATTTAAGATCAAAATATCCAAGTTCTTTTGAAAAAAAAATTGTACCTCTGAGTTTTTAGTGAAATTGTACCTCTGAGTTTTTAGTGAAATTCTTAATGCATGAAAACTCTTTAGAAAATACTCATTAAAAAAAGTGTGATGGCCACTTGTATACACCATTGGACTGTACATGCAATGTAAGTCTTCATCTTCTGGCATGAACATAATCTATTCACCTGCATCTTTGTTTAGAAAAATTAGTGAAACTTATTGGAAATGATCAGATATTCTTTTTATAAGTGCTTGAATAAAATTATAATATGAATTTTAAAAAATACTAGTGCAAACTTGACTGCAAGGGCAATGTGACAATGTCCTTAAGAAATTAAGTGGATCATCTTCAAAGGCAAAATATTTTGTTCTTAGCTTCGGTGTCCCTTACTTGAGACTTTATGGTATAATATAAAAGTCATCCAAAATAAAAATGAGATTAAGGAAAATTTCAGTTCTACTAAAGTTATGTAAGCAGCAGATAGATTAGCCAGTCACCTAGATGAAATCAAAAGTCTACTCAGAAGATTTGGGAGAATTTTAACAGGACTTCCTTGTTGGTCTTGAAAAAATATTTTTATTAAAGTCTGATTTTCTTCTAGATATTTTTCTTGAGCAACTTTAGATGTTTGTCACTAGAGCACTGACAAGTTTATATGCTTTTAAAAGTTGCCCTGCTGGTTATCGTGCTTCCTTTTTCCCGTTAAGGACATGTTTGAATCTTAAACTGTATCACAAAAATTTGAAGCAGTCATATATTGATTCATTATATAGGTAATATTTTTATAATGCATTTACACATGATTTTATCATTGTTGGCTGTTTGAAGGAATTGATAGTTAACTTTTAATGTTCTGGTTAAAATTTTAATCTAATCCCTATTCTGTTTATCACTAAATAACACTATCAATAGTGACTAGACATTAAGAAGAGCAATTTAACACATCTATCCCTAATGACATGCGAAATGAACATGCACAGGCATCATAAAATAAAGTTTGAAATGATTTGTTTATGATTAAAACATTAGTTCTTTAATTATAAGGAAACAGGCTATAGTATACATGTTACGTTACACTAAGATAAATATAAAATTGATTACATTTCTACAAATGATGAATGTTGACATATTAAAATGTTTATTCATTTATTTCAAATAAGTCAGATAAAAGTTTCTCTACGTTTATCTGAATAAGTCAGTCAAGACATGATCACTTTCTCATTTCAACACAAATGTAATTCCTTAAGTGGTTTTGATGGCCTAGAGTTTGATTACATTTCTCAGCATCTTTCCTCTTTAACAGGGAAAACAAGAAGTTCTCTTGTTGAAAAGAGAACTCACCTATTCTTCCCAGGGAAGTTCCGGCTAGTGCCTGGTCCCTCCCTGCCCTGATTTCTGCAAGTTCAGTTATTTGTTTTCTCTGCCTTTGTTACACTGCCCCCTGCATCTCATGCATGGTCTCGCAGTCCAAGTTGTTCAGGTTGCTCATCTACTTTTCTCCCTAAAAAGTGCCCCTCTGGTGTAACTTTTCATTGAGGTTTCATAAAATGCCAGGCTTACGTAATATTAGGTCTACTCTCTTTAAAACTAAGGGAAACTATGTATTTAAATGGAATGTATATTTCATTTTAAAGCTAAGTATATGCTAGATACTCTCTTAAAAAATTATAATAATGCTCGTTACAGGATTAAACAGGTTTCTATTTTTATTAGTATTATTAGCTATAGTTGCTTGGAAATATTAACCCTGTGTATGTCTTGGTTAATAATAAACAATATTGATTAGAATAACTGACTGTTTCGTACAATTTTCTATGCACATGAACACTCTCATATGTGTTCATCTGATTATCATATATACCTCATTGGATTATCATAACATTATTATTACTGCTACAGATTTTAAAATGAAGTTAAGGAATATTCAAGTTAGGGAAGCAAAATGGATGGTTGCTTTTCACAAGGTAAATTTTTACTCTCTTAATGAAATAAAATTTAAAAATGACAACAGTTTTTTTTCATATATCATTATAAGGAATTAATCTCAATCAAATGAGAATATTTACCGCAGCATTTCTGAAAATAGAAATTATTAGAAACCAACCAACTGACCAAATAGGAGGATGATTTAGTTATTATGCTGCATCTTCATGATGCATGTTAAACAGTCATTATAAATCATGTTTTTAATAACATGGAAAAATGCCGGCCGGGCTCGGTAGCTCAGCCTGTAATCTCAGCACTTTGGGAGGCCGAGGTGAGTGGATGGCCTGAGCCCGAGGGTTCGAGACCCACCCAGGCAACTTGGCAAGACCTCGTTTCTACAATAAATCAAAAATTAGCTGGAGGTGTTAGCGCGCGCCTGTCGTTCCAGCTACTTGGAAGGTTGAGGCGGGAAGGATCGCTGGAGCCCAGCAGGTCGAGGCTGCGGTGGCCGGGAGCATGCCACTGCACTCCAGGCTGGGTGACAGAGTGAGACTCCAACTCAAAAAAACAAACAAATAAACAAACAGAAAAGAAAAATGCCCACAAATTAATGGTAAGTGAGAAGAGCATGATTTACAAATATATAGTGCATACGATTGACATTTTGGAAGCAGTCTTCTGAGTCCTCAGCCTGAGTACCCCAATGCACAAACTCTCACCCATCTCAGGGCCCTTCCTAGAATACTGTGGCTGGAATTCTCTTGACCCTCCCCTTTGCCTGGCTACTTCTCTGGGTTCCAGCCTAGATACTACTTTCTCAGGAAAGCCTGATGCTTCTCTGCAGGGCCGCCTAGACCAGGCTATGGTCCCCATTTATGTGTTCTCGTGAAGCTTTAATTTTCCTTTATCGTATATACTATAATCATAATTAATGACCTCGTGGTATGTTTTTAATGTCTGTCATCTCCAATAGACTGTAAGCTTCACTGGAGCAGTAATTGTGTCCTGTTTGCTCAGTGCCTGTCACAGTGACCGGGACATACAATGAACTCGGCCAACATTTGTTGAAGAAATGAACAAATGAATGTATGCAAGTCACTACTTAACACTTTCCATGTAAACTCATTGAGATGACATAAAAAACTTATAAAGTAGAAACCATCTTTGTCACATTTTATGGGTAAGAAAACTAAATCTTAAAGAGAGAAAATTGTCCACAGTTATATAGCGAGTAAGTGGACACATCAAATTTTAGCCTGAAATCTCTGAGTGTAGTGCCCAAATGTTTAGTCACCAATTGTGTACCAAATGTAACTGTATCTTGTTGAACTCTACTAAATGGTCAAGTTCGTAGGTCAAATATGCAGAAATATCACACATTTTATTTAATAATAATTTGTAAATATGTTAAACTCTGAAGAAAATATATAAAATGAAAATAGTGATAGAATTACAGTGGATTTTTATCTTTTGCCTACAATTCTACATTTCTCAAATTTCCTATACTAAATACTTAGCATTTAAAATCTATTCACCTCAATATGGTGGAACTAGGTCTCATAGTCCAAATCTTTTGACACCAATTCCAGAGAATTTTCATTGAATAAAGTTTGGAAAGAAAAAAAAAAACAGTTATATATATTGCAAAGTTGGTAGTTACCTTGTGAATTGGCAGACAATTTATATATATATTTTTCTGACTAGTTCAATCCAAAGGCAGTCTCCAAAATATATTTTTAAAATGTTCGGTTGAATGTTCTAAGTAGAATTTAATTAAACAATTGCAGAATAGGAAGCTATACTAACTCTATACCATACAAATTGTTAATTAGAATTTTGATCTGGTTGAATACATATCTTTCTATAAGCTCCTTTTATTCTTTTCAATATTTTCTATCACAAACACTGGCTAGCAATCAAATTTACATCATCCAGTTTTAAAGATACTTGTTTTATTAATTGTAAGCATCAGTATTTAATACAAATTTGCCTTTCAGATGTTAATTTTGATCTTGAAACTCACCAATTTATCTCTGTATTTTTGTCATATACCTTTTCTTTAGTTTTTACTTCCTGGGACTGCTGCCTTGTGATTGTCCCTGCTCTTGAAGTAGATACAAATGAGTAAGGATTCTCAAATCTCTGGGCTCAGATTGCCCTGATTTGTTAGCTGTTTTTGATAGGACAGGGACATGTAGTCCTTGGAGTTAAGTCATACTGCCTGCACTCGGATTCTGATGACAACCCAAAAGTCTTATTTGGCTCACCAATCAAAATCCAACCACTCTATAAAACCCAGTTTAGACTCAATCTCATTATCACTCCAGTTCTCAATTATGAATTCTCCTCTGAATTTCAGGAATAACTACAATTAGAGCATTTTTTTCACATGTTCATGTTAATTGACCTTATCAATATTTCCACAAATAGATTGACTTCTTGAAGGTAGAAACCATGTTTTATATTTTTTCTTATGTTCTCAGACCCTGACACTAAGGGCCATTTACTTATTAGGGAGTTCAGAAACAGCTGCTGTTAAATGCAATTTAACAAAATTAGACATTTGCATAGCTTGGGCAATAAGCTTAGAATTATGAAATCTTAAGACTTTAAAAAGAATCAGGCTGGAGTGCAGTGGCACAAACACAGCTCACCCCTGCAGCCTTAACCTTCGCCTCAGCTTCCCAAGTAGATGGGACTACAGGCATGCACTACCCTGCCTGGCTAATTTTTTAAAAAAATTATTTTGTAGAGACGAGGTCTTGCTATGTTGCCCAGGCTGGTCGCAAACTCCTGGGTTCAAGCACTCCTCCTGCCTTGACCTCCCAAATTGCTAGGATTACAGATGCGAGCCACCACATCCGGTCTATTCATTTTAAAGATGAGAAAATTTAAGTTTAAATAGGGAAAGTATGGATCATCCATTTTTAATAGTCTTTATCTCATTATATTTAATATCCTTTCTCATTTTACCTCCTCAAACTTTAAAAATGGAATATAGATGACGTGATATTTTCTGTTTATTAAAAAATATGAAAAGGCACTGCCTAATTCTTGGTTTAGTCAGAAAAAGCACAAAGTACTTTTGAAATTTGAAGTAGGAGGGTTTTAATTCAAGGAATAAAGTCCTCACAAAATCATCAGAAGGCCCAAAGAAACAAAATTCAGGAAAGATCGCAATTAGTTTTTAGGCTCACCACTACCTGGCGAGTCAGGGAGGTGCCGAACTGATCATACAGTCTCCAACATCGAGGTGGCTGAGTTCCAGAAAAATAACCCTAAGGTCACGATATAATCTCATATTTGGTGGGGCCCAAACATTTATTCACCTGTAGTTGCTGGAGAAGCAACTACATCTCTTCCTCCTTTTAAATTTTATGTGAGTGCTCCTGATTGGAAGAATTTTCTGGAAAGAAACTTACTCTTAAATGCATTTGTATCTTAGTTCTTTATCCTGATGGTTTGGTGCCTTTCAATTTTACCTCAGTAGCTCACAACTTATCACTCTGCTCTCACAATGAACAGTAATTGGTGTTTATAATAATAGAATTGTTAGTGCGGGAAGAGACTAGAGATCAATTGAACCTCATCATCTTATTTAAAAAATTGAAGTCACATAGCAATTGTGTTGGAGAGTCAACATTTGTATCCTACCTCCATGGTTAAAATGAATTATTTTCCTGCTATACTTGTCTCTGAACCTGCCCACTGCTTCATACTTAAATTCAACATAATCCTATAACTCTCTAATGTCATGAGATAAGGGTTTACTATGCATAATTATTTAGTGCTATTTAGTTTGAGTTTTATTTAGTTTGAGTTTTATAAGACACTTCTAAAAATATTGCATGGGTACATCTACATCAGTACACACTAAAAGGGAGTTAAGTTTGCTCATTGCTGTTCCAAGCTAAAAATCACCATTTTAAGAAAAAAGTTCACCAATACATTTACTTAATCTGATCTCTCAATATTTTAAGTGATCCTTCTGGTAACCAGATATTATAAGTCTATCATGACACTTCTCATTTTGGCTTGTTGTTCTGTATGGAACATGCTGTGACACTGGAGTTTCCTTAAGTATAAACCATTCCAAAATCACACTGTTGTTATAGGTTGCTTTGTCCTCAGAATCCCTCGTATTCCTTTTGGGCTGTTGGTCTTTCAACATGCAGTTAGGGGATTAAAGTAAATCATTTAATCCATGCAGCATGTCACTCAATAGTATACTTTTGGAAATTGTTTCCACAGAAGCACCAGTGAAAGGAGTCAGTCTGAGATATTGACACTATAGAAAAAACTGACAGCTTACTCCTTGTATTGATTCTACTCTTCTCTACAAATATAGACTCCGTTCCCTACCACAGTCTTGTAAGTGGTGCCTGCTGAGGTTGCTAAATTGCTTTGTAAATTATTTATTGCTTGGACACCTTGTAAAGATCTCTTTTCTTCTTGTCTGACTTGCTTGTGCTTTCTAGGGTCATATATATTGAAAGGTCTTACAGTATATTACTGACCACAGCCTTCTTATGGAATCCTTTCCTCCCTATCTTATATTGTAAATATGATTTTCTCTGCCCAAATTATGATTATATATTTTGTCATTGGTTCTTATTTCCAATATATTGCTTACAAAATATCATAAATGCTTACATGCATATGTGCCAGATTGATCACCAGGCAGGCTGGCAACTTGGAACCTGGCACTGGGCAATTAATTAGTACAATCGTATTTTAAATTTATTATCATTATTATTATTATTGAGATCGTGTTTCACTATGTTGTCCAGGCTGGTCTCCATCTCCTGGCCTCAAGCAATCCTCCTGCTCAGCCCCCTGAGTAGCTAGGATTACAAGCACATGCCACTGCACTCAGCTCCTAATTAGCACATTTTCAAACTAAAAAGTGTGAAGTATTTAAAGAGCATTCATTTGATTATGAACACAATCATTTCAATTAATAAAAATTGTTTATCAGAGCAGATGCACATATTTAATTTGCACTGATGTAATAGAGTCAATGTTCTGAAAAAATGCAAATACTGTCTCTGTTTTCTGAATTATTTTCTTCTTATGTAGGCTTTCTTCTATAATTTTTTGAGCCAGATTTTTTTCTGTTTATAATTTAGGTATTGAAAATATATTTTTAAGAAAAAAAAGAAAGAAAATATATTTTATATCCAATAGCAGAGCAATTTGAGCACATTATGACCACCTACTTCTAGTTACCTAAAACTAGACACTCACATATAAAAATGCTTAATAGAAAGAGGCCTGTGCTTAATAATTGCATTATTCTCTCTTCTTCTCTTAGTTTCCTACATTAGTAGGCTCAGGACCAGTGTAAGTCTGGTGAATTAGGTCCAGAGTTATTTTAATGTCCCTTGTACATATTTTGGAAATCCAAGAAACTACTCTTTTCATCCATCCCTTAAAATTCATTTGATGGTGCTTGAAGGGTGTGGGCTTTTCAATTCCATCACTGTGACTTCAGGCAAGTAACCTGGTCTTTGCCTGTTTCTTCTTCTATGAAGTGAAATAACTAATAATAGTAACAATATCTACCCAAAGGATTATTGGAAGAATAAGTATGATAATATATTTGGAATCTTAGCACAGGCTTATATTAGGGATCTGTGATGGTTACGTTAGCAATATATAATTTTTTACTTAAGAATTCAATTTTTTAATGTATATTTTTATATGATACCAAGAAATACATGTAGAGAATTAAAAATTCAATAGTTACACATTAAAATTACAGCATCTTGTAGGCAATTTTTTTAGTTGTAGAAATCTGAAGAGCATGAAAACACACTTCTAAGATGGTTGTAATTCTCAATGAAATAGGGAGCGCAAATCTGTTAGAGGGCAAAGGATTAGATCATGAAAATGTATAAGTAGATGAAGCCAGCTATTTCTAGAAGGTCACTATGAGATAGACACAGGAAGAGTAAAGCTGGAAAAAAGTAAGTGGATTTAGACAATGAGGTCCTTAGCCATGAGCTTCAAGCCTGTTTCAATGGTATCCTCTCTAGGCAAGGTTTGCTCCTGGACAGTGCTGGTTTACTTGTCCAATAATTTGGGCTTATGTATATTGTTATGACCTCATTTCATTCTTTCTCTTCATACTGAAGGAAATTACCATTAAAACGAGTTTTCTACATCTATTTTTATACTTCATTCTTGGCCTGTAATGCTTGTTTGTTAACATGATCCCAATGTGCCAAGGCCCAGCTCAAATGCCACCTTTCCCACCTGATCTATCCCTATTGTTACAACCTACTTGTTTCCTCCCCTTCTAAATTATTTCAACATTGATAATATGAATTACCCTACCTAGTAACTGAGATTAGATACAGTGATCTCTGGTTTAATAATTATTTAATGTAAAACTATCCACCTAGAAACATGTAGGGTAGGGAAGATCCTTTTACTGTCTTTTCAGTAGTAACATAATGAAATATTAAAGGAGAAGCCAAAGGTTGGTTAAAACAGTATATTCAGATAAGATGTAGAGTCTAGTGCCTGATTAGTTTTATCATAATCCCCTACGTTTGTGCACGTTTTACATACGTGCCCTAGTCTCACCAGTATAACTGACTTTGCCACACTGCTTTGCAAATTACATAAACCTTTAACATAATTTATTTTATTTATTCCTCAAAAAAAACTTAAAAGTGGATCTCATTATCCTCCTTTTGTAGAGAAGAACCAAAGCCTTAAGAAGTTACAGTGATATGTCCCGAGTCACACTGAGGTCCATTATTTTTCTTTTCTATACTGCCTGACCTCACGCAGTGGCTCATCTCATCCTCACAGTTCTCTTGAGAAAATATGACAGAAGAAGAACACTCATCCAAATAGTCTCTGCTTTTTCCCTTTTTTGGGGCAAGGAAGGTGCAGTTCTCAGAATAAGACTGGTTTGACATAAAAAATAAGTGGGAATCTGTAGACAACTGTCTATGAGAGATGCTTGAGGAAACAGACTTGGAACATGATTTAAAAATATGTGTGTGTGTATATATACATACATATAATAAACACATATTCATATATATGAATCATGAAATATTAAAATATGTATTGAAGACATGTATATCTGTCTCTATTTATATACATTTAGTGAAATTTGAGATAATAAGGGGAAATCTCTTCATTTAAATGAACCAGATTTTTGATAAATAAATCTAGAAGAGAAAGCAGGGTAAATATCTGGACAGAAAAACTGAATTATATACTAAGTAGACTGCATTTCAAGTCCTGGGAAAAAACCGATGGTGGTTGGACACAAGCTTTTCGACTCTGTAGGGTGCCTAGTAAAAGGCTACCTTCCTCTCAAAAGGAATCATTGAGACAAAAGTTATAAAGACATATATTGCAAAATAGCTTTGTAAAGTGTTTGTACCACAAGTATTTCCAACAAAAGTGTAAAAGATTGTCAATTCTCTTGGGTACTGGGTAATGTAATTGAAAAATAAAATGCTAATTTGAAAAGTAAGGAAACATATCCTTTATAATGTTCAGTTTAGGGTGAATATTTTCTATATATTTGTTCACTAATTGCTTTTTCTGTTTTTAAAATTGGTGTATTCCTTTTTTCCTATTTTACCTGTTTTAACAACTGTGTGTTAAAATCAATTAAAAGCAGGTAAAGCATCATAGTGTTTTTACCTGCTTAAACAATATTTGAAGCCAGGCCCAACAGTTCACACCTGTAATTCCAGCACCTTGGGAGGCAGAGGCAAGAGGATTTCCTGAGTCCGGGGGCTTGACACCAGCCTGGGCAACTTGATGAGCTTCATCTTTACAATAAATACAAAAATTAGCCTGGCATGTGGATGTGAGCCTGTAGTTTCAGCTACTTGGAAGACTCACGTGGAAGGATCACCTGAGCCCAGCAGGTTGAGGCTGAGGTGGCTGTGAGTGTGCCACTGCACTGCAGTCTGGGCAACAGAGTGAGACTCCAACTCAAAAACAAAACAAAACAAACAAATAATTCCCACTGATTGTATATAAAAATTAGAAAATTTCTTTCCTTTGTCTATTAATTTTATTAAGCCTGATTATGTTTTTTATGGATTCTTTTCCAAAAAAATGTTTAAAACTTTATCCCAAGCAACTGTCCCAAGGGTACATTTTCTTTAATTTTCTCTGTTGCTACATTTCCCACTCCAAGCACATTTGCGGACATAGACATCAATGCCAAATAATAGTATCTCCCTTCTCTACATTAATATTTTTAAATGTAAGAAATGGGAGCACTATTGTATTGATATTTAAATAATAATAATAATCAGTTAAGAATATTAGATAATTATAAGCCGGGCTTGGTGGCTCATCCTGTAATTCCGCACCTTGAGAGGCTGAGGTGAGTGGATTGTCTGAGTCCGCGAGTTTGAGACCCGCCTGGGCAACTTGGCGAGACCTCATCTCTACAATAAATCAAAAAATTAGCCGGGCGTGGTAGCGCACTCCTGTAGTTCCAGCTACTTGGAAGGCTGAGGCGGAAGGATCGCTGGAGCCCAGCAGGTCGAGGCTGCGGTGGCCGGGAGCGGCCACTGCACTCCAGTCTAGGCGATGGAGTGAGACTCCAACTCAAAAAAATAATAATAATAATAATTATTATTATTATCATAAACTTAGAGTTCATGAAATTCAGAGTCCATACTTCGTTGAAAAAAATTGTAGAAAAATCTGAGTTGTCTAAAACATCGAACCTTCCTTCAAGGAGAGAGAAGACATTGTAATGGGGTTATAAACATGTATTCTTTTAATTTATAGGCAATATAAAATAAATAACATACTAAAGTTAGACAAAGAGTTGTTTTTGCAGAGAATGAGGAGAAAGCAATCTCCGTCCTCTCCAACACACACATACACTTAACTGACAAAGTAGAAGGAGAATAAGGAAAAAATATGTGGCAGGTAAGTGAAAACTTAAGTCATTTTTATTGCCTGAAATAATGAGATGAACATTAAGAAGGTCTTTTATTATAGTGGCATAAATTGGGCTTTAATTTTTGGCCATTGAGAATACCACTCCTGACTAGAGATTAAATTTGTTTTTATTGAATGTAACAAATAAAGATTACACATTAAAATATTATGAATCATGTGCATTTAGAAACAATCTTATCAAGTGTAGGTACTGTGGTTTATTAATTCTTGAAATCATTACCTAGATTAGTGCCTTGAACATAATAAGTGGTCATTTTTTTTGGATGAATTAATAAATGGTGGTTAAATGCAATGTTTGAAAGGATCAAATTTTAGATTAAGCCATTAACTCACATATGTAGAAATAAACATGCACTAAAATTAAAAATTATAGAAAAAGTATATTTGGCTTTAACATCTATTTTAAAAAGGCAACAATAGTAATTTTTATTTAAACTGCCTGTAAATTATAACCTGCCATCTGTATGCAAGGAAATGATAAGCATAAAGAAAACTATATAGTTTTATAGTTTGGTCTCCATTAGTGAAATAACTGATGCCAATAGTAAGCTTGTATATTTCATCAAATGGCAAAAATTGAAGACAGAATAGAATAAATATCATAGAAGAGGCAAAATGGCACAGATTTTGGAATAAAATGAATTGTGCTTGTTCCATTCATGCTTTTGCCACTGATTCACAAATCATATTTTTAAGATTTGAAGATTAAATGGTATTCTCCTACCCCTCTCTTTGTTTCTTCTTCAAAATCACCTATAATGGCAGCTCGTATCATGCAAAGTCATATAGAAAACTTTAATACAGTTGTAATGTCTCCGAAGTCTTCATTTTTAATATCTCCATGGGGTAGCATTCAGTATTATCACTTTTATTAAAGTTGTTAAGGATGGGAGGCTATTATTAAACAGGATTTTAGGGTGGTAAACAGTTATGCTATTAAAAATCTCAGAATTAACTGTGCTTATGAGTTAGCAGAATTTTGATATTTAAGTGTCTCTGCCTGAGCATGCTATCAACTTTGGAACTTGTATAAGGCATTTATTTGTAATAAAATATGAAAAGACAGAATGCTTTTCACCTTTCATAATAAAATTTGTTATACACACAAATATACCACATATGCAATATAAATAAAATACTGAAATATTGTTACTATAGCCCCCATCTTAAGAAATGGAACAATATCAATATTTCAACATATTTTGTCCCTTTTGTTTATCAGTTACTTATTCCCTCTCTCTTCAACAAAGTATTTAATTTTTTTGAACTATTGCATGTATTTATCAGCATATATTACTAATAACTAGTCATTAAAAGGCATAAAATAGCCACAGGAATAACATAGTATCAAAACTATTATCTAAAATATGTTACTTCTTCATAAGTGGTTTTTTTAATCTAAATTTAATTGTAATATTATAAGTACTGTACAAAAACAGGGAGGTACAGAAAATGATTCTGTAACAAGATTAAACAAAATTTACACCAAAATGTTTTTCTTAAAAGTAATTGATTTTTTAAAAAATACTATTCTGCTCACTGTTATTCTCTTCTTTTTGTTATGAACTCTACCAGATACCTTCTGGCAGGGTTCTAGTAGCTTCCTGAATATATCTTAATACTCAAATTTATTTTCAACCTAGTTGATGCTGCATTTACTTCCCAAAACTGAATATATTTGTGTTTATGCTTCTTGTGGCCTTCAACTTTTAACTACTCTTACAAAAGTTTGTTGCTTCTATAGTTTTCCCCCATCTCTTAACATTAGGAGAGGATTTACTCACAAATGCTTGCATCTGTCCTTACCACTCATTTTACAGGAAAAATGAAACTCCCCACAAAGCTAAAAAACATATAACTGATTGTCATAAAGTAATCCCTATAATGTTTGGTTTTTAGTCCCTAAAAATCAGCAAGACTAATGTTGCTGCAACCGCAAAAGTGAAAAAGAGAACACACAGAAGCAATGTCCTAGATAGGAATTATAACACAGCAGCATTAAATACATGACTATATTTATAAAGATAAGTAAAGAATGATTTTACTGTGTCCCAGATGACTAATATCAACCTTTGTGACAATGAGAAATGCAGTTTTAGGAAAAATCAAAAAGCAGCAGTGTCTACTAGATTTAACAACATTACCTCATCACCAAAAAGCACGTTTTGTTGCAGAAAGGGACTTCCTCAGTTCCAATGCCCTATGATTCAAAAAAGCCTGGTCGAGTAGGGTCTACAGGCCTTGGCTTGCTCCTCATTTGATTTAACTGGATGTATAAATGCTGTGAAGATGAGGAGAGTTTAATTACTGAGAACCAAACAGGGCTGTGTATTTGTATTTATAGCCTCTTCAAAGTTATAAAGGTCCTTAGGCACATAGTATAGCTGTTTTAAAACCAAGTCTGTTCTCTCTTTTGGCAGAAAGCACATTTGTGTTTGTGGTTGATTAAAACATATTTAACTTTATTAGACTGAGGATACCATGTCTGATTCCTTGAAGAAGAAAGTCCTAACTGTTTAACATAATAGCAACCAGGGGGGTAAACACTGCAGAGGACTTAAAAGAGGTGTAAAGCAAATACTACATTTGATAAATAACTTGCTAAGGAAAAGATGAAGCTGTTTGATATAACTATTGAAGAGGAAAAAAAACATTATAAATTCAGGGCAGAAAACCCTTATGTCATTTTAATCCTTGCTATTAAATGTCTTTTTTTTTTCCCCGATTGCTCCCTGATCTTTCCAAGATTCTTGGATTTTTTCACAGTACTGAAAGAATCTCTTCAGATGTTCCTAGCTTTGTTAGAGTTTATTTATAAGAGTCCTTGAATTTTTTTTAATTAACAGAAGATTCTTATGATATACTAAGTCAATTTAGACACTAAATTTAAATTGCATTTAATATTGTCCTAATGTCTTCCATTTTCAGTTATAAAATTTTTAAAAATGTAGACACTTCTTAAAATACAGTTTAATATGATTCATACAGTATACATGTTAATAGAGACCCCACTGAAATTTTTAAAAGAAATATAAAGTATCCATAATGCAGACAAATGCTAGAACGTTTGGAAAACATAGATTTCTTAAGTTCCACCTTAAGATTCCTATGAGTACATAGCACAACAAAAGACATGTTTAATGTAGTCGGCGCAGGGGTGCACACACAGGTTTTGGGAGGACCCAACGAAACTCAGATTTTAATTATAAAAAACTGTGTATTTATTCTTACATGTTTAAACTTCAGTCATCTTCAAAGTACTCTCTGTTTGATGCTATACACTTATCAAGATGCTTATTCCACTGCTCAAAATAGTTTTTGAACTCATGAATTTTGATGCCTTTTAGTGCTTCTGCCATTTTTTTGTTTTACCTCTTCCACATCAGCAAAACGTTTCTCTTTGAAACTTTTATCATCCAGGAAAACAAAAAGGAGTCTTTTGGGTCGAGATCTGGTAAATAGGGAGGGTAGGGCATGGGGGTCATGCCGTTTTTTTGGTCAAAAACTGCTTAACACTCAGTATGCTATGAGCAGGTGTGCTCGTAAGTCACCCATCATGAAATGGGAAAACTTGTTGAAAAAATAGCCCCCCAAAAATCACTGAAGTTGAATGCAGCCTCTTACAACAACACTAGCTGGTACACTGATGCTGATGGGTTCCTAGAACACTTACCTAGCAGGAGAAACCTGTACTACAAGGGGCCCATGATCCAAAAAATAATTCTACTTTTTTTTGGGAGGGGGGTTCCCCTTCATATATAGTCTTGTTTCAACAACATTGTATATAAATCTGATTTGTCTAAAGGAATTCTATTTTCTCAATTATGATTCTTTATTTTAGGTTATATTATTCAAATCCCATACTCAATTACTGAGTCTTCTATTAACTTGTATAAAGTTAACAACAGTAAAAGCAATGAAACTCTACTAGAAAGAGTTTCTTGCCAACAAGTGTGATAACTTCGATGACATGGACAATTTTCTAGAAAGACACAAAGTATGAAAACTGAAAAAATAGAAAATATGAATAAACATAAGTAAAATGATTAAATTAGCAATCAAAAAATTTCTCACACAGAAAAGCCCGGGGTTATATGGCTTCATTGGTGAATTCTAACAAGTATTTAAAGACAAATTAGCATGAATCTTTTGAAAATACTTTCAAAAATTTAGGAGAAGAGACCACAAGTTATGAGGCAAGCATTACCCTAATATCAAAACCAGACAAAACAGATCAATAACCCTATGAATATAAATGCAAAAATCCTTAACACACTACTGTATTAGCAAATAAAATACAACAATATAAAAAGGATTATATACCATAATCAAGTTGGATTTGTCTCAGAAATGAGAGTGGTTCAACATTAAAAAAATCCATCAATGTAATACTAAAAAGACAAAAGCCACGTGATCATCTCAGTAGAAACAGAAAAGGGCATTTACAAAATCCAACACACTTTTGTGTGTGTGTGTGTGTGTGTGTGTGTGTTGGAGTCTCACTCTGTCGCCCAAACTGGAGTGCAGTGGCTGCTGCCGGCCACCGCAGCCTCGACCTGCTGGGCTTTGGCGATCCTTCCGCCTCAGCCTTCCAAGTAGGCCACCGCAGCCTCGATCTGCTGGGCTCTGGCGATCCTTCCGCCTCAATCTTCCAAGTAGCTGGAACTACAGGCGCGCGCTACCACACCCGGCTAATTTTTTTGAGTTATTGTAGAGATGAGGTCTCGCCAAGTTGCCCAGGCGGGTCTCGAACCTGCGGGCTCAGGCAATCCACTCACCTCAGACTCCCAAGGTGCGGGATTACAGGCTGAGCCACCAAGCCCGGCCAACACACTTTTAAGATAAAAACAGTTAACAAGCTAGAAATAGAAGTGAACTTTCTCAACCAAGTGCATCTCTGAAAAACTCACATCATAGAAATACTGAACAATTTAGAAGTTTTTCCCAAATAACAAGAGCATGATAAGGATGTCTGTTTTTGCTACTTCTGTTTAACATTTTATTGGCAGTTCTAGACAAAGAAACTAGGCAAGAAAAGAGAGAAGAAAAAATGGTGGTCAGATTGAAAAGGAAGAAATAAAACTGTCTTAATTACAGATGACAAGCTGTACATAGAAAGTCCCAAGAAATCCCTTGATAACTATTAGAACTAATAAATTGGTTCAAAAGGATTACAAGATACAAAGTCAATAAACAAAAATCAGTTTTATTTCTATACATTTGCAACGAACAGCCTAAAGATGAAATTAAGAAAATTATTCTATTAACAGTAAAGTTAAAAATAACAAGATAGAAAGAAACAAATTTAACCAAAGAATTGCAAGGATGGGGCACTAAAATACTACAAACATCACTGAAAAAAATTGAAGCATACCTAAATAATAGGAAAGGCATTTTATGCTCATAGATTGGAAAATTTAATATTGTGAAGATGACAATACTCCCCAAATTGATCTACAGATTTAACACAATCCTAACAAAATTCCAGCTATTTTTTTTTTTTGGCATACCGTGACAAACTGATACTAAAGTTTGTATGAAACTGCAAGAAACCCAAAATAAGCAAAAAAGAAAAGAACACAGCTGAATGACCTATACTTCTTAATTCCAAAACTTATTATAAAGGTACAGTAATTAAGGCTGTACAGCACAACATAAGAATAGATACAGATTAATAAAATAATATTTGGAGTCCAGTAATAAACCCATACAGTTAAGGTCAGTTGATTTTGACAAAACCACCAAGAAAATTCAATGGGTAAACAACAGTCTCTTAGAAAAATGGTGCTGGGACAATTTAATATTTACCCGAGAAAGAATGAAGTTGAATCCCTCCCTAACATCATATACAAAATTTAACTCAAATTGATTAAATGACATAAATGTATCGACTAAAACTACCAGACTCTTAGAATAGGTTGTCTTCATGACCTTGGATTAGGCAGTAGATTCTAAGATATGACTCTAGAAGCATAAACTATGAAAGAAAAATTAATTAGACTTCACCAAGTGTTTAAATGTTTGTGCTTTAAAGGACATTTTCAAGAAAGTCAAGCGACGACCCATTGAATGGGAGCTAATATTTTTAAATCACCTGTCTGACATATCCAGAATATACAAAGAACTCTTACACTGCATCAATAATATGATGCAAAGACAAATAAAAAAATGGGCAATGGGTTTGAATAGATATTTTTCCACAGAAGATACAGAAATTACAATAAGTACATGAAAAAGTGCCTATTATCATTAGTCATTAGGAAATGCAATTAAAAATGATGAGCTAATACTTCATACTCACCATAATGGCTATAATAAAAAAGACAGAAAATAACAAGTGTTGGTGAGGATGTGGATAAATTGTTGGCTGGAATGTAAAATGGGCAAAAATTGAATATAGAGTTATCATATGATGCAGTAATTTGTCTCCCACACAGGTACCCAAGAGAATTTAAGATATATGTTCACATAAACAATTGTACAGCAATGCTCATAGCAGCACTATTAATAAAAACTAAAATATGGAAACAGTCTGTAGTTTCATCGGCTAACAATTGGATAAACAAAGTGAGACATATTTACACCATAGAATATTGTTCAACCACAAAAAATGAATATTGATACATATTATAGCATGACTACACCTTGAAAACATTATACTAAGTGAATGAAGAAAGACACACACATGCACACAAAATACTGTGCAATTCTATCCATCTGAAATGTCCAGAATCGGCAAATTTAATAGAGAAAGAATATAGATTAGTGGTTTAGAGGGACTTAGGGAGGGAGGATGGGCCTAACTGCTAACAATGTGTGTGTAGTGGTGTTTTGGAGACTGAGGAAAATGTTCTAGAATTAGATACTAGTAACGGTTGGCCAAACTTTTGAATATACTTAAAACCATTGAATTGTAAATAAATATATATTATGTAAATATAATAAACATATGTTTTAATATATAATATTCTTATAATTTATCCTTATATTATAATATATTAGAATTTTCCAGGAGAAATTTTAATGAAAAAGACTAATGAGAGAAGAATAATGAATACTACCAGAATTTAAAACATAAAACTACAGTAATTCTAAAAGTTTGTTAATATTTGATACATGATAGGCAGATCAGTAAGATGAAACAGAGTCTGAATATATTCCTAAACACACTCATACACACAAAAAGACACACATAGTTTTCTTTTTCACATGGAAACTATTTCAAACTATTGCTAAAAGATTTTTTTTAGTAACAATGTGTAGACAATAGACCAATATTCCATCGAAGAAGAAACTTTATATCATATTCCAACTTTATATAACATGACAAATTTATTCAGATAAAACAAAGGTCTTTTTAATTTGTTTTTTAAATTGATAAATGAAATTATATATATATATATGTATAGTATACAACTTGATGTTTTGAAATATGTGCGCATTGTGAAATGGCTAAAATAAGCTAATTAACATGCATTATTGCACATGTTTATCCTTCTTTTTGTGGTGATAACACCTAAAATTGTCTCTCTTTATGATTTTCAAATATTATTAACTATAGTCAACATGTGCAATAGATATCTCAAACTTATTTCAAAACAAAGTTTCAAAAATTAAATAATGAATATATAAAAGTTTATGAAAGAGAAATTGAGAGAATATTTTTTCTCTAATCCTAGTGATAATACCAATATATGTGTATACTGTTTGCAAACGTAAAGAGTAAAATATAAAGAGGCAATAATAAAATTTGATTATGTGAATTTTTAAAAGTCTGAGTAATCAGATAGTAGTTTATAATATATTTCAGATAAAAATTAATTTTAATATATAAAGGACTTTTATCAATCAATAAGAAAATAGCAACCAATCTAATGGGCAAAGGATATAAACATGAAGCTCAAAATAAGAAGTAAGCTTTTAAACATATAGTAAAATGCCTGTTCCTGTACAAATTACTAAAGAAACACAAGTGTAGACAACCATGTAATATTATTTCTGTCATTCAGTTTAGCACAAATAACCATGTTTTATAATATTTGCATTGATGAGGTTCTGGAAAAACAGACATTTTACTACCATACATTGTTGGTGTATATGTAAATTAGTATGCTTGCTTTGAAGCAATTTGACCTCAAAAAAAAAAAAAAGTCTGTACTCTTTGACTCAGGAATTTTTTTTCTCTAGAAAGACTCACACATATTTTAACAAAGATGTTTGTAGGTAAATCATGATATTATTGTCTAGTAGCAAAAGCCAGAAGATAACCCAACTGTTAATAGTAAGATAGGTAGTTCAATATGCAATGATTTGGATATATTTCCTGAACAAATTTCCAAGGAAAAATATGCAGAACAAAATGTAAATTATGATTTATTTGTATTTTAAGAGTATACTTATACACATACATGCATGCATAAACTTTGTCTGGACAGATACATAGTACCTCCAAAATAATAAGATGCTGCTAGGAAAGGCAGTTGGGATTCTGGAAGGAAAAAGAAACTATTTTGCGTATAGGTTTCATAGATAAGTAATTCTCAATATTAAAAAAAAAATCTGTGGTAAAGAAAATCACTGGGTGAGAAAACGGGCTGACATTTGATAGCCCAGCATTTGTGTTTGGTTTCGTCATGTAACATCTTGGACACTTACAAAACTCTCAGCCTCAGTAAAAGGAAAGCTTCCTTTCCATAAAATAAAGCTAAAAATGTTGGTCACTTACAAAGCTATTGTAAGTATTAAATAAGATAAGACATGTAAAGTAACACAAGGTCTGACATAGAGCAATCATTTAATTAATGCCATATATTAGTTTTATTAACTAATGTAACAAGGATAGTGCAAGATGTTTGGGTGTACAGTTTTTGACTTCCAATGCAAGAGGTTTTCGTGATATTCTTGCAACAGCTGCTGGTCTAGGTTAGAGCTTCTTATTCACAGGGATGTTAATATGTCACAATCATTGTTGTTTGTGTTGTGAGTAATTTGCTTCTTATACTACATTACTGAAATTTGAGAATTGTTGTGTGTTAGAGCTGAATCAGTATTATACCTATAAAATTCTCTTACTCTTAAATTTTGAAATGATTTTTTCAGTGAGAGAGAAAGGAGTGGAGTTACTTATAGTCATAGTGCTAGTTGCTGACAACTCTGGGTGTGCCTGTGGGAATGTGTCATGCATGGGAAAATCACATGGTCACAAGATATAATCCTTTGCCATGGATAGGAGCCAGTTTAAAGTCAGTAAACAGGAAGTTCCAGGTAATTTAAAGGCCTAGGATTCGCTTTAGACTATTTTCAGAATACGTGAGTCAACGTGCTTCCACAATTCTAAAAGCCAATAATATTCTGGACATGATCAGGAAAGAAAACAGAAAATATATCCTTGTCTTTTATATTAAAAGCAGTCAGTGTTTCTGCCTTTAATATATCAAGTACTTTTCTGGTTCTCAAACCTCAGTAAAGATGCAATCTTAGAACTGCAATTATTTTTTTATTTTTTTTTTTTTTGAGTTGGAGTCTCACTCTGTCGCCCAGACTGGAGTGCAGTGGCCGCTCCCGGCCACTGCAGCCTCTACCTGCTGGGCTCCGGCGATCCTTCCGCCTCAGCCTTCCAAGTAGCTGGAACTACAGGCGCACGCTACCACGCCCGGCTGGGTTTTTTTTGATTTATTGTAGAGATGAGGTCTCGCTTGCCCACGCGGGTCTCAAACCCGCCGTCTCAGGCAATCCACTCACCTCAGCCTCCCAAGGCGCGGGATTACAGGCTGAGCCACCGAGCCCGGCTAGAACTGCAACTATTTGGCCAAAAGTTATCATTTTAGTAGCTCTTGATATATACATAGTACACATTTACATACACGCATACATATATACATATACGTTTGGAAGAGGGCAGTTTACATTGTTATTAATGCTGTATGAGTGATATCAGTTATCTGCAGCACATAATAATCACAAAATAAGCTAATTTTCTAGGCATAAAATACTTTGAGGTTAATCTACTATAATTATTACCAAGTTTAGACATTTTTCCATATGTTAGTTTTCAAGTTATATTTCCTTTTGTCTAAATTGCATATTTGTATTCTACTAAAGACAATTTGTATATTAGGCCTTGTTTTCATTAAAAATTAAAATGATCTCTCATTACTAACTAACCCTAGGATTTTATACAGCAAATTGTGAATTGTGGAAGCTAGTGTGAGTCTCTTACCTGTCTGACTACAATGTTATTTTGAATTATGTCTCTTACATTTAGTGTAGCAAAAGTGGAAAGGAAGGGAGTATTTCTTAATTCCACCTCACTAATTTAGGTGATTATAGACAATTTTACCATGATATATTCAACTCAACACTCATTATGACTACCACTGAGTAAAATTTACTTTGCCGAGGGATTTCTGGATAATTTATTAGAGTTTTGAGAAAAAGATCTCTGTTTTTCTATACCAACTTTTTCTGAAAATGTGTTAGTTTTGAGTGCAGGTACTGATTTTATCCACTAAATGTTTGATGGTTACTGATTTCTAAACTCAATTCTTCTGCTAACTTGTTGGTGGATCTTTGACAAGTCACTTAACCTCTTTGTTTCTTCAACCGCAAAGTGAAGCATTAATCTGAGATGTCTCCAAACTCTTTGTGTGTTCCTGATTAATTGATACTATGCATTTCCTTTTTGCCTCCAGATGTACCTTTGTAATATGCAAGTGAATTTAGACTTGTCTATGATCTACTATGAGTCGGCTTTTCCCTGCACCTAATTTTTTAATCATTTTCCCAACACAATATAAACAGTATGAAGTATTCAAAAGTTTGGAACCTCAGAACCCGAATGTTTTGTAATTATATTCATTCTCTAAAATATGGACAAAGTTAACACAAGATATGTAACAACATTGTTTTATCTTCAAATCTTTTTGCCTCAATTTTATTTTCTAGTAATTCACAAACAAATATAAATGTGCCTTATGATAGAGTTATGTTGCAACTTCTTTATACAAGCGTTCCAAAAGTATATAATACAAGGGTTACAAATATACATATCTTGGAATTCTTGTCACTTTTGAATCTGGTTTAGAAATCATCTGAGGAAGAATGTAATGAATCCATTTAACTATGAGCTATATTTTAAATATTTTGTAGCAACACTAACCCTGAATAATTAACTCTGCTTACTACTCAATAATTTAAGTGGAGTGACCCTTGACAGTCTGTTTGTAATAACTAACACAGTGCATTTTAATTAGTTTTTTTAATTAGGAAAAGATATCTCTAGAGTTTATGGTTCTTGAGGGGAAAATCAAACTTTTAAAATTGGTTAGGCTGGTGAATTTTTCTTTCTTAATGAAAATAAACTGTTTTGCATTTTAAAAATCTGGGTACACTTTTAAAATAGTTATGTAAGTAATTTAACATCAGTCATATATTACAGAGTATTGTATCTTATCTTTCTACCATTTCATACCAATCTTCTAGTGTATTAGGAACTATGTAGCTTACACATTAAATAAGCCAGAAAAAATAAATTTAGTGATTTTAAGAATCTGAGTTTGAGAGTTAAAAAAAATGCTATATTAAATTCATAACATAAAAGCTCAGTAAAATTTACAAGAAGCTTCAGTAATAATTAGATACTAGATTTAGAAAGCAAGAAACTCTTATCTTTCATTTTCAGCGACCGTTTATCTTATACTTGAACTCTTCCCTCATTTATTCTTTTGAATAATACTGTACTGAAGTGAAGCCCTGATTAATATTTAAATGTGCATGGGGAGAAATAGGTAACCTAATCAGAGAAAATAATTAACAAACCACCTCATTCCTGTATTTTGATTACTACAATATTGTTCCCTTTGACCTCCTTTCCAATTCAAAGCTTAATAGATTTCATGATTGAACTGGCTCACTAACATTTAATTATAGTTCCTAAATATTTTCTAAATGTGCTGCATATGTACTGGTTTTCGTCTAAATTCCAATTTACTCCTTCCTTACAATACCAAAAGGTAACCTGTAACGATTATTTTCCCCTTCCAGACAATTCTGTTATAAGATGCAAAGAGAAATTCCTGTGGTTTAGGTGAACAAAATGCTTTTTTGGCATAAAAAAGTCTTTTACTCAGTGCCTAAAAAATGAGATTGGTTTCCATGTTTGAATGTCGAATGATATTTATATTTTGATGGCTGAAGATTACATTTTTGTATGAACTTAATGTATAAAAATAATATATATAAATTCTATATGTGTATGTGCAGTTTGTGTGTGTGTTTGTATATTTACATATACATTAAATGTAGGAATCATAGATGCACAGATAATCATCTATTGCAATATATAATCTATCTACTTACATTTCTATATATTGTATTACAATCACTATCTCTATATTCCTCTTACTAAGGAGTGGCATTGGGAAGGAAACTACTGACTTTTACATTTTAACTTACCTATATTATAAAGCTTGCTATTCTTTTTTATTTAAAAACAATACATGACTTCTATAATTTAAAAGATAAGGGAAAAGGTAATGATTCTTTTTACAAATAATATATTTTACAAAACTATTTAACATATAAAATAGTTACAGAACTGGTTCAAAAAGTATTAACTAATTTCAACAAAATGGAACTAGTTATATGTTTTAGGATTACATGTTTGGAAAAAATTGTACGCACAGATGAGTCAAGTTTAAGAGAATTTTAAACTTATTACCTGATTTGAAAAAACATAAAAAAGAATAAGTTAATTATCAGTTTTCTGGCTAAGAAAACTAAATGTGTAGAGACTTCAGAAGTTTTGAAATTAATATATAGTTTGAACAAGATAATCTAAAGTTAATTTCAATATAATAAACAGAATAAAGTAGTAATTTTGAAAAAGGGTACAAATGAAGAAAAACTAGCCATATCAGATAGTAAACAGTATAATAAGAATACATTATAGTTTTGGGGCAAAAATAGACAGAAATAAAGAGAGCAGATGAAGACCCTTGTATATACACAGAAAACCCCATCCTTCCATGACAGGTAGGGAGATTGTGCTGTGAGCACTCTCGTCTACCTCCTGCTTCTGACAAGAACTTCGCCATGCCCTATTTGAGAAAGGAAGTTAGGCAGAAGACTTAAGCCATTTGCTAATCTTGCAATATTTAAATAAAGTATGTTTGTATGGGGATTTGCTATATATCAATATGAAAATAAACATACATGGGTACAAAAATATTTATTTAAAATACTGCAGGAAGTTATATCTCTAATACCATAGTCCCAAATAAATTCCAAATTTATTAAAAAGTTCAATAAAATGGTATGCCTTAATAACTGCAAGAAAACTTATTAAATCTTTTTTCTAGGTTTAAAATTGTTCATCTATTCAAAAACGATTAATTGAAATCTAATTTTCTCAGCTACAGCTTTAAAAAGACAAAAGAACTAATTTTCAAAAAGCTTAGAATTTAGTTGAAAGTGCAACTTAAGTAATGCCAATAGCAAATGTTGACCTTTATACGGAAAGAACAGAGTGTGATAACAGGATAAAAGGGAAACTGTAACTCTGTCCGTTGACACAGTCAAGACAGAACATGAGCTGAGGAAGTTCATTAACACTGAAGCTTAGAGAGAAAGAGATGAGTAATAGAAGATGAAGCTGAAGAAGAGGGCCAGACCTGAGTTTAAAGTGTCTTTGCTACATGTTGAGAATTTTGAGCTCTATCTTAAGAGCAGTGGAAAGCTATTGAAAAATTTGTGCTAAATGATGTCATGAGAATTGAATTTTAGAAAATTCAGTTTTATTGACTTATAAGGAAAACTGAATACAAGTGACTATAAAACTGAGAGTCCTGTTAACAAGACACACAATTAAGCAAAACATTTAAAAAATAAGCAGAAAATTTCAAAAATTGCTAAGAGGGTAAGTACGAGGTACCATGGAGCCTGATGTGCTTGTATGACTTTGCCCTTGTATAAATGGGCTGATGTCTATCCATTGAGAAATTGAAAGGGGATTGGATGAAGCAGGGTGAGATAACTGTGAGTTTTGGGGTCATATTTCCAGTTCCAGTGAGTTCTACATGGCTAGATAGTGTAATTAGGCAGTTTTCCTCATGAAGAGTCAAAGACTGACTGAGCCAACCTGAGAAAGAAGTAGAAAGTGGAAAATTTGGGAATCACAGAGATCCTTATTTGGTGTCCTCGATCTAAGAGTTGTCTGAAAAATCTGATGTTAAGAGGAGGTATATGTAAAGATTGGGCAGACAGACAGAGAGAGAGAAAGAACACACACACACACACACACACACACACACACACACACACGTAATGCATAATGACATTTGAGTTGACCATGGACCACAAGTAAGGTGGTGGTCCCATGAGATTATAATGAAGCTAAAAAAAATTCTGTAGACTAGTGATATCATAGCTATTATATTGCCGTAGGACAATGCATTACTCCCATGTTTGTGGTGATGCTGGTGTCAAAAAATCTACTGTACTGCTGCCGGTCATATAAAAGTAGAGTACATATGATTATGTACAGTATATAATACTTGATAATAATAATAAATGACTCTGTTACTGATTTATGTATTTCCTATACTTATCATTATTTTAAACTGTGTTCCTTCTACTAATTAAGAAAAACAAGTTTACTATAAAACAACTTCAGCCAGGTCCTTCAGGACGTATTCTAGAAGGTATTGTTATCATCGGAGAGGACAGCTCCATAAGTGTTATTGCCCTTGAAGACCTCTCAGTGGGTTAAGATGTGGATATGAAAGACAGTGATATATTGATGATTCTGACCCTGTGGGGGCCTAGACTAATGTTTATATTTCTGTTACCCAGACTGGAGTATGGCTCACGACAGTCTAAATCTATTGGGCTCAAGCTATCCTTTCGCCTCAGCATCCTGAGTAGCTGGGACTGCAGACACGTTCTACCATGCCTGACTAATTTTTATTCTAAATTTTTTGTAGAGACCAGATTTCACTATGTTGCTTAGGTTGGTCTTGAACTCCTGGGCTCAAGCAATCTGCCCTCCTTGGCCTCCCAAAGTGCTGATATTATAGGTGTGAGCCACCGTGCCTGGTCTTAATTTTTAATAAAAAAGTTTAAAAAAGAAAAAAGTTACTAGAATAAGGATATAAAGAAAGTAAATGCTTTTGTACAGCTGCACAATGTTTTGTGTCAAAAATTAAAGAAATTAAAATGTTTGTAAAGTAAAATTGTTACAAGTTAAGGTTATAACAATTGGAGGAAATAGATTTTTAAATAAATGTAATTTAGCCTAAGTGTATAGTGTTTATAGAGTCGGTAGTAGTATACAGTAATGTTCTAGACCCTCACATTTACTTACTACACACTCACTAATACTCAGAGCAGCTTCCAGTTCCTGCATGCTCAATTAATGGTAAGAATCTTACACAGATGAATCTTTTTTTAACTTTTATATTATATTTTTACTGTATTTTTTCTGTTTAGGTATACAAATGCCTATCATTGTGTTACAGTTGCCTACAATATACAGGTTTGTAGCCTAGAAGCGATAGGCTGTACTATATAACCAGGTGTGTGGTAGGTTGTACTATCTAGGTTTATGTAAGTACACTCTGATCACACAACAATAAAATTGCCTAACGATGCATTTCTTAGAATGTATCACTGCTGTTAATGTATGCTCTGACTGTGTGTGTGTACATATATATATTTATGTATATATATGCATATATTTTTATAACAGTGGATTTTATATAATTAAAAATTTTTGAAATTAATATTTTATATTTTTTTCTATAATTTAAAATCGGATTATTGATATGTTGGAATAATGTCTACCATTTTGCTAGTTTTCGATTTGTTTCATTTGTTTTGTTCTTTTTTTCTCTTTTCCTGCCTTTTCTGTGCTAAATTGAGTGCCTTTCATGATTTTATTTTATTTCTTGTATTTACTTATTTTTTATCCCTACATATATACAAATAATTTCTTCAATTTTTGTTGAATAAATTAGGTAATTTGATGTCTAAAAACCTTTGTAAAATATGGTAAATAATATTACCTAGATCATATAGTTTTTGTACTAGCAATATATATAGGAAATAGTGTAACAATGAATTAAACAGTGTCTAGAATATAGAAAGAGCTCAATAGCACTTATGATACTATTATGATTTTAATTTTCTACTATTATGATTTTATTTACTATTATCTGTTCTTTTAATAGAAGTCATCCAATATGACCACCAAGTTTATAATTCTTAGTAAATTTTAAAATTATGACTTTGCTTTCACCTTGTGGTTTAAGTTTATGTTCCTTTTTTCTCTTCTACCATCTCTGCTTGCCTATTGTGGCTGTCAAATAGCTTCTTTTTGCTTATTTTTCTGAAAAATGGAAGGTTTTTTTTGTTTTTGCAAAAGTAGCTGACTTTCACAAATAACCTAAAAAAAATCTTTAATAAACAGATTATAAACATTTTAACATTTTGATACTTCCTTAGATAAATTATTATAAAAACATATTTGAAGTGGAAGAAAGTACTAACACATGTAATATGAAATATAAAAATATGAAGTTTTCTGCATTTACATGTACTGCTATTTAATTCCTTGCTAAAGTATTATCTGAAACAAATGCAATATAAAGTAGGCCGGGCTCAGTGGCTCAGCCTGTAATCCCAGCGCTTTGGGAGGCCAAGGGGAGTGGATTGCCTGAGCCCGTGGGTTTGAGACCCGCCAGGGCAACTTGGCGAGACCTCATCTCTACAATAAATCAAAAATTAGCCGGGCATGGTAGCGCGCACCTGTAGTTCCAGCTCC
>CAUYQG010291748.1:0-21387 GCA_963574415.1 Tarsius wallacei
TAATGAATAACAATGAAGAAACAATAATTAAGTGGCCTTTCAATTCCAAGTATCTAAGCATTGTACTTAACATTTATACTTAATACTGAATCTTTCTTTCTTAACATAAAGTTAAGAAAGTCCAGTATAAAATACTCTCAATAAAGTGTCAACCAAATGATAAAAAAGGATACATTTAACATTAAAGGACACACATTGATCAAGTAAAAAAAAAACTTTTTAGATCTATCAAACAAGTAAGAATAACAATATAAAACACTGTTTCAAAGATTCAAAAGACAGACACAAGGAATCATAAATTCTTAATGGAAAAATTAAAGGGCATTCAAAAACAGTTGGATATTATAGAGAGATGCACACTCTAAACAAGAATAAAAAAATTGTTTGAAATCCAAAACACTGTACAGAAATGAAGAATGTCTCTGATGGGCTCCCTAATAGGCTACAATGGGAAGAAGAACAAATCATTCAACTTCAGGTATTACAAGAATCTCTTATCTTAAAAATATTCAGAACTAAAAAGCAAAGAGAAAAAAACCAAAAGAAAAAAAATAAAAACAAAAATAGAGTGTCCAAAAACTGAAGAACAACTACAAAAGGTGTAACATATGCACAACTGGAATATCAGAAGAGAAGAAGGGATAAAATTAATATTAGCATAAATAATGACCAAGACTTCTTTCAATTTAACATCAGGCACCAGGCTACAGATTCAGGGAGCTTAGAGAAAACTGAGAGGATAGATGTCAGTAAACTGCACCAATTTGTATAATATCCCCAATATCCACATTTCAGAAAATTAAAACATCCTGAAAGAAACCAGAGTAAAAGTAACACTTTATCTTTAGAGAAGAAATCTGACTTCTCCCTGGAAATAATGCAAACAGGGATAGAGTAGAATAAAATATTTTAATCACTGAGAGTAAAAAAACCACTAACCTAGAATTCTTTTCCTTAAAAAACTGTCCTTCAATGGTGAAGAAGAAACTCTTTATCATACAAAAATTGAGGAAATCTGTGACCAGCGGACTTGTCTTGTAAGAAATGTTAAAAAAGTTCCTCAGATAAGAGAAAGATGATACAGATTAGAAACTTAGATCTACATAAAGAAAAGAAGAGCATTAGAAAATGAATAAGAGAAAGTAAAAAAAACACACACACAGACTTTTCTTCTTTTTCTTAATCTAACGCACAACAGTTTGTTCAAAATAATAATAGCCACAATTTATTTGTTTGAATATATTTTTTATATATAAATAAAATGAATGATGGCAAGGGGCCAAAGGGAGGGAGGAATGAGGGACATTTTGTTATAATTAGGTGCTTGTACTATTTGTGAGGCAAAAGAGTATTATTTGAATGTGGATGTAGATCTGTTGTAAATGTATTTTGCAAACACCAGGACAACAAAATCACGAAAAAGGATCAAAATAGAAAACTATAAAGATTTGATAAATATTATTGTAATGGTGTCGATAATCATTTCAAGCATCAGTGGTCTAAATACATCAAATATTGATCTGACAGAGATTGCCAGAGTGGGAATGGAAAGCAAGACACAATTATCTACAGGAAACCTACTTTAAATACAGAGACACCTATGAATTGAAAGTAAATTGATGAAGAAAGATATACTATGCTAATACTTATAGAAAGAAAGTGGGAGTAGTCATATTAGTTTTAGACAGAAAAGACTTCAAGCAAGGGATATTATTTATTAGGGCTAATGAGAGGCATTACATAATAATGAAGAGGTGAATACTCCAAAAAGATATAATAATCCTTAAGGTTTATCTGCCTAACAAAAGAGCATCAAAATGCATGCAACAAGAAAGAATAGAACTCCAACGAGAAATAGATACAACCACCATCATAGCCGGGGACTTCGACACCTCCTATCTGAAATGGACTGCTCCAGCAGGCTGAAAATCAGTACAGATATTTGAACTCAACATCCCATCACTCAGCTGTTCATGACTGACAACTATAAACAATTTCACCCAAGAATAGTAGATTACACATTTTTCTTAGTTTCACATGGAACATTCATCAATATAGACCAAGTTCTGGGCCATAAATGAAAGCTCAGTGAACTTAAAATAATAAAAACCACAGTATGTCTACTCTCAGGCCACAGTGAAATTCAACTAAATATTAATGATAGAATTATAACTGGAAACTTTCCAAATACTTAGATATTAATACACTGCTAAATTTAAAGAATAAATGTTTTGCAATAAATAAAAATGAAATTACAACTTTTCAAATTTTGTGAGAGGTAGTGAAAACAGCATTAAATGCATACACAAAGAAGAAAAAAAAGATGAAAGAGCTAAAGTTAATTATGTAAACTTTCACCTTAGCAAATTAGACAAAGAAGAGCAAGTTAAATCCAAAGTAAGCAGAAAACAATAAATAATTAAAAGGATGATAAAGAAAACTATGACATGTATCTGAACATGCACTTACTACCATTCAAGTTTAAAGTGAACCTAAAACTATTTTATTTAGAATAAATTTTATAAATTGAGGAACAAAGCACATATCCTCAGTAACCTAGAAATAGACTCTTTCCATAGTGGATAAACAGTATCCAAAAGTGAACTATGCTAATCACAATATTTAATAGACAAATGCTAAAAATGTTCCTTTAGGGATGGTTATCTCTCATAAAGAAGCAGTCTTCCCCACTTTATTTATTCAGTGAGGTAAAGAAAATAAATTAAAGGTAAAATGATTAAAAAGAATGATATAGTTCCTATTATTTCCCAATAATATGGTTGTTTACATAGAAAATTTACCAGATTAGATAAATTGCACCGTGTAAAATGAGTAACTCAGTCCATATTCTTCAATGATAAATTATGCCCTATCTAGCATAGTGCTAGTATAAATAAGAAGCTTAATAATTCTCATTGTTTCTAATGTTTAATGACATTTATTTTGAGAATTGCTCCTATTGTGAAAGATGTTTTCACATACTTTGCTTCTTATAATGTATTGATGGGGAAAAATTGAGAGGATAGAGTTTGCACTTTATATATCTCTAATTTTTCAAATTTTTCTAAAAATATTTTAGTAGAAAAATAGAAAGCAGATATATGATAACAAAATCATATCAAGCATTTCATTATAACAAAAAGAACATATGTCATAGCAAAATAGACTTGAATTCAAATCTTTGTTTCTCAGTTCTGCCACTTTCTAGTTGTTGATTTTGAGCAAATTGCATAATCTATATTTCTCTATCATTTTTACTCTTTCTATAGTAGGTAGATAGCTAGATAGATCAATAGATTCTATCTATATATTCATATTATGGAGTTGACTAAATACTAGATAATCATACCTTCAATTTGTATCAGTTAAACTTAGAATACATTCAGCTACATGACACTGAAATTAATATAAGGTGGCTTAATCATTCTGATTTCTACTTTTTTACATATCAACAAAAGTTTTAATTTTGGTGGTCCAGGAATAAATGTACGGCTCTGAAACACTATCATGTACCCATACTCATCTATATTTCTGATCTACTATGCATAGCAGATTAGTTTTATCTTTGTGGCCATACATGATTGCTCCATTATCAGGCCAAAAAAAAAGGAAAAAGTGAATAGTTTCTAGACAGTCTAATTAGACCCTTTTCATCAAGATAGCAATGATGAGTCTAAAAGCAGCACCATCTAATACTAAGACACATAACCACCAACGCTGCTCTTATTATTGACTTGGACATTGCTTCTCTAGCCCAAATTGAAATTTTACTTGATTAGAAACCAGAAGGGAATATTTTCAGACAACAAACAGTGTTTAGCCCATCTCAACCCTTGTTGTTGGCCAATGTTCACAGCCCTTCCCTTTCTCATACAAAGCACAAAGTCACTCTAACCCCAAAGTTAACAAGTCCCATTATGTACGTATGCATAACTTAAAATATTGTACTTCTCTGGATGACAGGAGCCCTTTCTTCTTATTATTGTGGATGTCAAATCACTAAATCTTTTCATAGCAATTTAGGTTTTTCTCTGACAGACGTGGTAGGATTGAACTTCCCACTCAATCTTATTGTGACCAATGACATGTGAGGATATGTAACGTGTCACTTCTGGATTAAAGCCTTAAGTGCCAGAGCATGTTTCATCATGTACTCTCTTCCTCTCTTTCGCAACAAGAGAGGTTATTTTCAAGCCTGTGGTTACTGTGTCGGTCTGGGACTAGTGGCATGGTGCAGTGTTCCCTTATGAATGTACTGTGTATCTTGGAAGGCAGATAATGTACTTCAAACATAATTTACAACTTCAGAGTGAAAGATTGTTAAAACAGAACATACATGGTGTAAGTTGATTCCTGGAAGTTATAATTGAAAAGAAGTCATAATAAACATGCTCAGAGGAGAGACGGCTGATTTGTAGGAGAGACTGAAAAGGGATAGAGCAAGTCAAGTGTATAACCACAGGGCTCCACATGCCAATTATACCTAAACCCTTAACTTGTTTTTTAAAAAAAGAGTGAAGAATACTAAGTGGCAGAGGCTGATTAAAGAAAAATGTGGTTCAGGCCAACATGGAGTGGCACCATTCTTCTCAAGTCTTCTTTGTTTCGATAAAAACCCTAGACATAATGCAATAAGCTATGACAGGAAGACTCTGAAAAGTAAGGAGAAGAAGGCGGTTGCCTAAAGGTTTTGGAACTTGAGAAAGGACCCAGTGGGAGTTCCTGAGTTTCCTTATTGCCTCTTACATATCCCAGGCAGTTTGCTGCAAAAGCCTCCAAACTGAAACAACCAGTAGGCACATGCAAACATGTTCCAAGAAAGCCTGTCCCTCTAGCCAAAGGACTGAGAAAATGGCAGACTAAAAGAACAGAAAGGTTTTTTTTAGTGACATTCGATTAACTCAAAGTAAGCCCAATGGAAAAATCTGCCCCTGTTGAAGTTTTTGTGGGACCAAATGGAGAGCTCGTTTTTTACTCCAGTCCCTCATCCCATAAAATAGCTAGCAGGCAATTCTCTCACATAGTGGTATCTGGTGAGGCCAACAGGTGAAAGATGAAAGGAGAAATAGACAAAACTACAATCATAAGGGCATCTTTGGCTTTGAAGGAGCTACTAAGAAAACCAGCAAGGATACAGAACACTTGAGCAATATCATCAGTCAATAGGACATTAGTACGCATGTAAAACAGTCTGCTCAACCACAGCAGGTACACATTAAAAACAACAACAACAAAAAAACCCAAGGAACTTTTACCAAGCTAGACCATACACTACTCCACAAAACAAAATTCAAAAGACTAAATAGCATACAGAATATATAGTTATTCCAGAAACATTTTTAAAATTATCTTTACATTAGGAATTAATTTGAGAGTTTGCTTGACATCGATTGTTAAATCCTTGATGTGAGTAAATCCACCTCAAGACCAAAACTTAATTAGGTTGTGTCGTGTCCTCGGCTTCCATTTTGCCTCATTGGTCAGCAATGGTGTCCAGAGCCATCTTTATTTGGGAGACTCTAGAGAAGAAAATGGTTTTGACTGGGCACATTGCTGGTCTCCAAAGATTTGTATTACAGGAATAAAGTAGAAACGTATACCACAGTTTTCATTAGAAGCGCTTAATTTGGTCAATCAATCCTATGAGTTATCTCATGAATAAAGCATATCGAAGTAAAGCTAATGATTTTTTTTAAAAGCCCATTAAAGAAAGCAGTCATATTCTAACTATATTTGGTTTTTGGTGATTTTATGATACCAATTAGGT
The DNA here is from genome assembly GCA_963574415.1 of Tarsius wallacei. Taxonomy (NCBI): domain Eukaryota; kingdom Metazoa; phylum Chordata; class Mammalia; order Primates; family Tarsiidae; genus Tarsius; species Tarsius wallacei. The sequence continues at coordinate 5,768 of CAUYQG010291748.1, forward strand.
ATGAATGGTAGTCACATAAAAACAAAGTATTTCATAAGTTACTTTATGTATTTATAATCAATGCATATATCTAGACCTTAAATTTTAATCAAGCAAACGAAAGTATGGAAGAAGAACTCACTGATGGTGGAGTTTAAAAGACAAAATGTTTTTGGTTTTTTAAATTGACAAGTTAGATGCTTGAAACTTACTTTGTAAAGACCTCATTCCAATAAACTTTAGAAGCATATAATTAAGTGAAATACTACTGGCAAATATTTGTCTTCTGGGAAAGAGGCGATACAATTACAATCATCTATTCGTTTACTTTTTCTGAATTGTCAAGCATAAAAGGCTATCTTTCTTTTATTTAAAAGTAAATGTAGAATATAAGCTGTAAATGGTTTTATAATGAGAGCGGTATAAAAGAATCATTCTCTAGGCACAAGAGTGCATTCAAGGCAACAAGGACCCTTCTCACATTTGCTTGAGTATCTAAGACTGGCATGCATAGGCTCACGATAATTTACTTATGTATGTGATATTTCATCCACTTTTATAACAATATCTCTTGAGTATGTTCCAGACACTTCACAGGCCATGGACATCAACATACTTCCTATTCTTGCAGAATTCAACAAGCGATGAGACTGATAACCAAGCAATGTTAAGACCATGTTCTGTTATTTTAGTTAAAGGTGAACATGAACATTTGTCTAGTCAGAATGACCTTGTGCTTCTTCCCTTTATTTCGATGTTCTTTTTGACATCAGGAACTGGGAGGATAAGTTCAGCTTAGGTGATTTATAGAGAATTGAGGAATAAAATGATGATTCACTACTTTTCTGACCCTTTCCCCAAAACAAATGTAAATATAATTTGTGTATATTTATTTATTTTTCATTTATTTTGCAACTATTTGCAGAGTACCTGCATTCCCAGATAAACTTCTCACAACTCTATTATGCATCAAATAGGCTTGTGCAATAGAACAAAGATCAATTGATCATGTATAGCTGACGAGAATATTTGATTTAAAAAATAATTTTATGGGAGAAAAAGTAGACAAAAACAAATGAAAGATGTAAGATATTCACCAAAAATAAAATATAAAATATTGAAAAAGGAAAGAAGAATATTTATTTTAAGTGAGATAAATTAGAAACAATTATCAAGTGATTCATAATTCTTTCTTTTTGCATTGTGATTATGTACTCAACTCTCTGTAAATTTTCTCCTTTTCCTTTGAATTTGCTTTTTCTACCTTGGTAAACAAATGCTTGTTGAACAAATATTCTGATGTCTATCACTTAGAACATATTTTGGTTTTCATTAGATGGATATTTAAATCTCATCGTTTTAACTCAATAGATATTGATATGAGCTTTCACTGAAATTGTATATTTGCCAGTTATGAGCAACAAAACATCTGTGAATGCTCTAAGTGGGGAGATGCTGAAAATTATATGAACATAGACCGTCCGTCCCCAACCCATAACTTTCAGGAAGAAAAACAGAAACCACCTTTGTAGGAGCTGTTCTTGGCTGAGACTCAGGGGCGATCTTGTGCCTCTCTGCACTTGAGAGACTCACTCTTCGTACCCTTTGGTTACAGTGTTTTCTTGACACTTGTATTTGAGCGATATTTAGATAAAAGAACACAATATATATACTAACAAATAATTTTCTTTCAGTGAGATTACACAGCATAGCTGAAGGAACCCTTCCTTTGCAGTCTGACAAGCTTAATTAGGAATGTAAGCATATTCACACATCAGATTTGTGCCCCTGTCACTTAGCCTATCCTTATCTTACTTAACACAACAAACACTGAATGACTACCTGCTGGTGGTTACCGCTGTGATAGACCTCAAGGAATCAAAGAATGTTGGATGTTCAGGGCTGCAGATATCAGTAGATTGGGTTAATTTGTCAAATTAAAATGCACCATGCATTGTAAAAACTGATACTGTGTAATTATGTTCAAGCTGAACAAAAGACAATAAATAAAAGAGATACCAACCAAAAGGAAAAAAAGAGTTTTCATAAAGTTAGTTATGGCCCTGGAACTGAATTATGAAAACAAATATGGGATGGGCTTTCAAGGAAAGAAAGCAGTGTGAGCAAAAAATTTCACGTTGAGACATCTTTAAGTGGGTTGATTTGACTCGAGGATGGGATGACATGGGTGTGAGAGGGGATGTGGGGGAAGGCAAAGGGGAGAGTGAAAGGCAGGATGAGATGACAGAGGGCTTTCCATGACAGACTACTCTATAAGCATCCAGGAGCCTCATGCAACATGGGTGTAATAAAATATGAAGGCATAGCAGTCTTGAACAGGAAGATGGGCAGTCTGAGGATGACTGTAACTATTAGAACATCTCCATGTTTAGGGATAGGAAGTTGAGGTATCTTAAACTCTACTGGCTCCAGTTTTCCTCTGTGAAGGAGGTGGCATGATCACACCTCTTGAGAGTAAGGAGAAGAGAGAGGGAGAAAAAGAAGGGGAGGAGAGATGAGAGGAGAAAGAGGAGAAGGAGAGGGTAGCAGGGAGAGGGGAGGGGAGGGGAGAAGTAGAGGAAGCGAGGGAAGAGAAGCAATGGGGCTGACTGAGGAGATGAACTGATATCTGGCTACCAAAAAGAACTGCAGGCAGTGCTGGCAAAATTTATATGAAGTGATTGTCCAAAGGCACCCAGGGGGCAACTGAAGTTGCTAATAAAATACGGATAATGACAGTAATCTTTACACTCTGCAATTTCCTATGATAACACACAGCACCAGGTTTGTGGAAGAAAGGTAAATTTTAAATGCATTTAAAGCTGCCTTGAATACCCTCACCTCAGTCCAAGTATCTTCTTGTTGAAGTTATTTCAGTTTGTAGTCCTGAAGAATTCTGTGTTTAGTCTGGAAGTTCAGTCACTAACTTATAATATTGAATCATTTGTTCTGGAAAAGGATGGGTCTGTTTTGATTTTTAGAATAAATTATTCATCATTTTAGGGAAAAATTGTTGATTATACTTACAAACATTGCATTTCATTTGTAGCTTTTGTCACCTCAAAAGACAAATTCATGTTGGATTAACTTCATATAGCATAATTAAACTTGTGTTGAATTACCCTCCGTTTAAAATATCCTCTTCCTATTTTCCATCTTTTGTTTTATGTCTGTTATTTAATATCATTAATTCAGCTATGAGAGTATTTTAGCTTTCAGCTTTGTCTGCTCTGTTCCTTGTTTCTAAGTTATTTCTCACTCATGGTTTGCCTTGGTCCTCCAATGATTGCCTTATGAAATCTCTTTTGATCTCCGTTTTAATTTTCTTAGACTGTTTTACCTTGTCATCTTTGTTTTTGTTTAATTCGTGTCTTCTTCTTTGTAAATTAAAAAGGACTTATTGAAAATGCACTTCTTTCGCTTGGAATACATGTATATTTTAAAGAATGGTTTGTTTAATTGTTGTGTGCCAGCTACGCTGCTTTCCTTTTTGGCTGTAATATTTGTACAAATTTGCAATGCTATTTATTTTCATCCTGTTTATACTTAATGTTGGCAGCTCTTTTTCAACATTTCACACACTTTAACATGGTCTCTTCTCATTTTACAGAGGCCTATTCTCTCAATAGCAGTTTGAGAACAAGTCATCATCTCCATGACCTGAGATTTTTGTTTTTTAAATATGTGGAGAACAATTCAAGGTTAGATATACAAATGTTCATTATACAGGTAACTTTGTTGATGAGGTGTGCTCCACTTTCCCTGGCGGTTTCTCACTACCACTAATTCTTTTCTTATAGTATTACAACAGTTGTTCAAGGTTCGCTTAGGAGTGGGAACATGTGATACTCAGTTTTTTGTTTCTGTGATAGATCACTTAGTATTGTAGACTCTAAGTCCATCTAAGTTGCTGTGACATTCATAATTTTGTCCTTCTTTATGGCTGCATAATATTCCATTGTGTATACCACAATTTTTTAAATCCCGTCCTCTTTCACGGTTAGTTCCATGTTTTTGCGATTGTGAGTAATGCTGCAATAAACATGTGTGGGCAAGTATCTTTTTCATAGAGTGACTTGAGTTTCTCCAGGTATATTCCAAGTAGGAGGATTGTGGGGTCATATAGAAGATCTTTTAGGAATTGCCACACTGTTTTCGCTAGAAGATGTACTAGTTTAAACTCCCACCAACAGTGTAGAAGATTTTTAACAAATGGGTAAAAGGGTGAGCACTGCCAAACAGATGCCTTCGGCATGGGCTAGACAAACAGTATTTGAACTACTCTGTGGAGATTTGGGGTATCTTGTTCCTGTGAAAAAGTGTCTTGTGCTTCAGGTCATTTCATTCACATAATAGAGTGGAGTGGAACTTGGACATATTTCTCCTGCTGTGACTCTGAAGTCTTCATAGGTTTTTTGATACTTTGATTTTGAAGCATTCTAAGCTAAATTTTCTTTTCTGCACATTTTTGCCTCCTATTAGGGTATCTCTTTCTATTAGCATATACTAATGAGAATTCTCAAATATTGACATCTCAAGTACTATCCCAAGAACAGCAACTAGAAAGATGAGTATAAGATCTGCTTGAACTTTTGGTTTCTCCCATGAGCTAAAAATTTGCAAAGTTTGTGCCAGGACTGCCTATGGACTGGAAGTTGAGAATGTTAGGGATGAGTGGCATTGTTGGACTTGCCTTTGTGTCATGAGTCCTGCCTGGTGTGAGACTTAACAAGAGGAATCTCAAATAGGCTAAGGAAACTCCTGTTGATAGGAGTTGCCATGCTATAGCATTGCCTGCATTCCTGGATTCTTCCTCTTTTGGAGGGATCTATTGTGAGTTTTGTCCCTCTAGAAAGATATGTGGAAATCCTAACCTTCAGCACCCGTGATTACGGCCTTATTTGAAAATAAGGTATTTGCAGATGGAATCAACTTAAGGTTAGGTCATACTAAATTAAAGTGCACCCTAAATCCAATCACTGATGTCCTTATAAGGAGAGAGAGATTTGGCAAACACAGAGAGAAGACAGCCAGGGGAAGACAAAGGCAGAAGTTGGATGCCACCACAAATCAAGGAGACACTGGTCCAGGGTCAAAAATGGAGCCACCAGAAGTTTCAAAAACCAAGGATGGATTCTTCTTAGAAGACTTCGAGGAACATGGCCGTACTTCTAGCCTCCAGAACTGTGAGAGAATGCAGTTCTGCTGTTTTAAGCTGTGAGGAAATAATTCAAGAAAACTTCCCTGGTCTTGAAAGAGATCTAGACATTCAGATACCAGAAACTCAAATAACTCCTGCAAGATATATTGCAAGAAGACCCTCATCAAGGCATATAGTTGTCAGATTTTCAAGAGTCAGTGTGAAAGAAAATATCCTGAGAGATGTAAGACAGCAGTCCTAAATCACTTGTAAAGAAAAAGAAATTATATTAACATCAGACTTCTTAGTGGAAATCCTACAAGTCAGAAGATAATCAGTACCTACTTTCAACTTCCTTAAAAAAAAGTCAGCCAAGAATTTTATATCCAGACACACTAAGCTTCATAAACAAAGGAGAAACAAAGTTCTTCCCTGACAGAAAAACACTAAGAAAATTCATCACCACTAAACTGGCTCCACAAGAGATGCTCAAAAGAGTTTTAAACTTCAAAACAAGATGACAATTTTCACTATTATTTTTAAAAAATCACATAAGTGCAAAGCTCATAGAGCCTACAAAGCAACAACATATTTGAATCCCCAAGACAGGCTGCTTACAACACTATGGATGGTGCAAATCCTTACATATCAGTATTAGCCCTGAACATAAGTGGACAAAATGTCCCACCAAAAAGGAACAATAGCAAATTGAATAACAACAACAAAAAAAATCCAACCATATGCTGCCTGCAAGAGATCCACCTACTAGCCAAACATAGTCACAGATTCAAAGTTAATTTGTGGAAAATGTCAAATGAAAAGGAAAAATGAGCAGGAGTAGCTATCCTCATATTAGATAACTCAGATTTTCAATCAAAAACAGTAAAGTAACACAAAGAAGGGCATTATATAATGATAAAGGATGAAACTCAACAAGAAGATTTCACAATCTTACATATATACACAACAAACATTGTAGTACCCAAGTTCAAAAAGCAAATACTACTTGATCTTATAGAACATATTGATAGCAATAAAATAATAGTGGGTGACTTAAACACCTCACTGACATTACTAGACAGATTATTGCAGCAAAAAATTAACAAAGAAACACTGAACTTAAACTGCACTATAGACTAAATGGACCTAATGGATATCTACAGAATATTTTTACCCAACAACTGCAGAATATACGTTAGTCTCATCTCCACATGGAACATTTGGTCATAAAGCAAGTCTTAATAAATTTAAAAACATCAAATTAGACTAAGTATATTCACAGACCACAATGGAATAAAATAAGTAATCAACACTAAGAAGAGCTCTTCAACCACACCACTACATGGAAACTGAACAATTTGTTTTTGAATGAAACTTGGATGAACAATTAAAGTAAAACAGAAATAAATAACAAATTCATTGAAATAAATGAAAACAGTGACACAACATACCAATCCTCTGGTACAGAGCAAAGGCAGACCCAAGAAGAAAGTTTATAGCATTAGATGCCTACATCAGAAGGATAGAAATATGAGAAATTAACTTCTAACTTTGAATCTCAAAGAACCAGACGTACAAGAATAATCTAGATCTAAAGCTAGCAGAAAAAAAAAAAGAAGAAATAACAAAGATCAGAGCAGAACTAAATGAGACTGAGAACAAAAACAGTGATACAAAGGAACAATGATTCAAAAAGCTGGTTCTTTGAAAGAAAAACAAAATTGACAGATTACCAGCTAGGATATCCAAGAAAAAAAAAAGAGAGAAAACTCAAATAAATTCAATTAGAAATGAGGTAGATGACATAGAAACTGAAACTATAGAAATACAAAAGATCTTCAGAGACTACTATGAATACTTCTAAGACAACAAACTGGAAAACCTAGAGGAAACAGATAAATTCCTGGAAACATACAACTTCCCAATACTGAACCAAAAGAAATAGACACATTGAATAGATTAATAATGAACAATGAAAGTGAATCAGTAACTAAAAACTTCCCATCAAAGAAGTCCAGGACTAGACAGACTCATAGTTGAATTTTATCATACATGCAGAGAAGAGCTGATATTATTCCTACTGAAACTATTTCCAAAAATTGGGGAGAAATGACTCCTTCCTAATTTATTCTATAAAACTAGTATCACACTGATATCAAAATCAGGTAAGGACAAACAAACAGAAGACTACAGGTCTATTTCCCTGATGAATGTAGATGTTAAAAATCTTTTAAAAAATACTCGTAAACTGAATTCAATAGCATATCAAACAAATGACTCATCATGATCAAGTGGTTTTGCTTTCTAATGCAAAGATGGTTCAATTCCCACAAATCAATAAATGTTATATATATAATCATCTCAACAGATGCAGGAAAGGCATTGATAAGATCCCCAAATCCTTTCATGATAAAAACCCTCAACAAACCAGGCATCAAATGAATATATCTCAAAACAATAGGAGCCCAAGATGACTATCCACAGTCAACATCATACTTAACCAGGAAAAATTGAAAATATTGCCCTTCAGAACATGGAAAAGACGGGACTGTCCACTGTCACCATTTTCATCCAATATTGTATTGAAAGTCCTAGCTAAAGCAATTTTGCAAGACAAAAAATAAAAGGCATCCTAATTGGCAAGAATGAAGCCAACCTATCTCTGTTTGTGGATGACATGATTGCATACCTAGAAAATCTTAAAGATTCCTCCAAGAAGCTTCTAGATCTGATAAACTTCAGTGAAATATCTGATACAAAATCAATGTACAAAAATCTTCAGCGTTCCTATACAACAGCAATGCCATAGCCAAGAACAAATTCAAGAGCTCAATCCCATTCTCATTAGCTACACACACAAAAAAAGTACTTAGGAATACAGAAAACTAAGGAGGTGGAAAAAAAATCTCTACAAGAAAACTACAAAACACTGATGAAATAAGTCATAAGCAACACAAATAAATGGAAGAGCATCCCATGTTCACGAATTAGAAAAAGTCAATATAGTTAAAATTATCATACTGGCAAAAGCAATATGCAGATTCCATGCACTCTTCATCAAAATATCAACTTCATTCTTCATACAACTAGAACAAACAATCTTTTTAAAATTATGGAACAACAACAACAACAAAAAGCTCAAATAGCCAAAGTAATTCTAAGCAAAAAAGAACAATTGCAGAGGCATCTCTGTCTGAATTCAATTTATACTATAAGGCCATAAAAACCAAAACAGCATGGTACTGGTACAAGAATAGACAGACCAATGGAACAGGAAAAACAAAACAAAACAGAAAATCATAAAACCACATACCTATAGCCAACTGATCTTTGAAAAAGCCAACAGAAATAAACAATGAGGAAAGGATACCCTATTCAATAAATATTGCTGACAAAATTTGCTAGCCATTTGCAGAATAATGAAACTGGACTCCTATCTCTCATTATATGCAAAAAATAACTCAAGGTGGATTAAAGACTTAAATATAAGACCTGTAACTATAAAAATCCTAGAAGAAATTCTAAGAAACACTCTTCTGGACATTTGCCTAGGCAAAGAATTTATGATGAAGACCCAAAAGCATTTGAAACCAAAATAAAAATAGACAAATGGGATTTAATTAAACCAAAATGCTTCTGCACAATAGAACTAATCAGCAGAGTGAACAGAAAACCTAAATGGCAGAAAACATTTGCAAATTACACCTCAGACAATGGGCTAATATCCAGAATCTGCAAGTAACTCAACTCAACATGAAAACAACAACAACAACAAAAACAACTCCATCAAAAGTGGGCAAAGGACACTTCTCAAAAGAAGACACACAAGTGGCCAACAAACATATGAAAACATTCTCAGCATCAATTCATCATCAGAGAAATGCAAATTAAAGCCACATTGAGATATTACCTCACACCGGTCAGAATGGCTATTATGAGAAAGTCAAAAACTACAGAAGTTCGTGTGGTTGCAGAGAAAAGGGAACACTCATTCACTGTTGGTAGGATTGTAAACTAGTTCAGCTGCTATGGAAACAGTATGAAGATTTCTCAAATAACTAAAATTTGAATTACCATTTGACCCAGAGATCCCACTACTAGGGATCTATTCAAAGAAAAATAAATCAATATATAAAAAAGATACCTGTACTTGTATGCTCATTGCAGTACTATTTACAACAGTAAAATCATAGGGCCAACAACATAAGTGCCCTTCCAACGACCCACTGGGTAAAGAAAATGTGGTATATTTACTGTGCAGCCATATGAAGAATGAAATCATGTCCTTTGAAGCAATAAGGATGGAACTGGAGTTATCATCCTAAGTGAATTCACTCAGAAACAGAGAACCAAATACTGCATATTCTCACATATATGTGGGAACTAAACAGTTACAAAGATGGAAACAATAGACACCGAGGACGCCAATAAGTGGTAAGATTGGAAGAGGGGTTAGGATTCAGAAATTACCTATTGGTACAATGCTCATGATTTGGGGAATGGAGCATCTGAGACTCAAACTCCATAAATGCACAATATGTCCATGTAGGAAACCTACACGTGTACACTATTCCTCAAATCTAAACTGAAAACAGAAAAAAAAAACCCTGAGAAAACATGTGTAAGGTAAAGTGATCAGTACTATGCCTGCTCTTCCCTAAGCAAACACTGAATAGTAATAGGCCTACATCTTCAGAGAAGCTTCTTCTAAAATGTACGATGAAAACCAAATGAGATAAAGGCAAAGACTGTTGCTGGTACATAGCATTTCTACTCTCCTTAAATTTTAGCCTTCATAGCCGGGCTCGGTGGCTCAGCCTATAATCCCGCGCCTTTGGGAGGCTGAGGTGAGTGGATTGCCTGAGCCCGCGGGTTCGAGACCCGCCTGGGCAAGCAAGACCTCATCTCTACAATAAATCAAAAAATTAGCTGGGCGCGGTAGCGCGTGCCTGTAGTTCCAGCTACTTGGAAGGCTGAGGCGGAAGGATCGCCGGAGCCCAGCAGGTCGAGGCTGCGGGGGCCGGGAGCGGCCACTGCACTCCAATCTGGGCGACAGAGTGAGACTCCAACTCAAAAAAAAAAGGAAAAAAAAAATTTTAGCCTTCACATCTCTAAAATTGTAATTACAGTATTTTTCTTCACCCATTTACCAATTATTTAGTGAGCACTTATGATGTGCTAGACCCTGTCCTCTGCACTGGAAATGCAGTGGCAGATTGCACAAATACAGCTGCTGATCTGATGAAGTGTAAACTCTGTGAAGATGATAGGCAATAAATAACACCAATATTTTAATCATAACTTGTGAAATATATCCCTCCTGTAAGAAGGTCTGTAAAAAATAATGAAAGGGTCTAAAGTAAATAAAGAGCTTCCTAGTAATATAGCCATTAAGCTAATGTCTGAAGAACAAGAAGGAATGATCCAGACAAAAACAATTGCATGGATGAAAATTCTGGAAAGGGAAAGAAGAGATGTCTGAAAGTAGGCCTCTCTGAGTGAAGAGAAATGATATGAGATGAGGTTGTGGGTTTTATGTAGTCAAATAACACAGAAATCCTAACCTTCAATCACGATTTTGAATTTTATTAATATACTGACATCCTTTGAAGAATTTACGTAAAAGCAACTTACACCTACTTAAATTTATTAATTGAATTATATCAATTTATTAATTAAAACAATTGTTCTTGCTATATTGTCTAAGGATAGAGTAGATTTGAGAAAGACACAAGAGGAAATTGAGTCTAGTAAGAAAACTATTGTAGCAGTTCACCAAAAGATGATCGTGTATTTGGAAGATGTTATAGCAGAGGGATACAAATAATTTACAAAATAAGGTATTTTTAAGACGATAAAATAGCTGGATGAATTAAAGAATTGAATGGTAGTTGAAAGAAAGAGAGGTATAGAGGAATATTTCTCTGTTATTGGCTTAAATAGCTGAGCAGATGGTACTTTCATTTCCTGAGAACTGAATTTGAGATGACTGGGATAAGAATAGGTTAGGATTTAGGATAATATGGAAGCATTAGCTTTCAGGCATTTTATTTTCATATGTCCATATACCTCCAAGAGAATATGTTAAACAGAAATTGGAACATACATGAGAAAGAAACCAGGACACCAGCATGAGATGTTAAATACGTCAAGAAAATTGCCAAGATAATCAACAAAGAAATAGAAAGAGAAGGAAAATAAAGCTAGTGGGTTGGGCATGAGAATGTGGCACCATTTAGCAGTAGGATACAGCAGTCAGAAGAGATTAAACTGGATCCAGAGAGCTTGGAGGGAACCCATGAGAATGCACCTCCAGATAGGCCAGCTGAGTTGACTGTTGTGGAAAAGGGCATAAGTCAATTCCGTCAAGCTGTAGAGAGTTTCTGTAGACAGACAGAGTGGGCTGTACTGCATATCTGTCCACACAGAAGTTGTTGATGACATGAAAGAAAATAGTTTTGTTATGTGGAGAGAGAGAAGCCAGGTGTGGTGCTGTTAAAAATGAGTTAATTAGAAAGTTCAGAGATTACATAGCCAGCTTTTCTAAAGAGGTTATTGTGAAGGTTAACAAAAAACGGGTAGTAGGTAGAAGGAAATGGAAATTCAAGCGAGGAACTGTATTTAAGGAAGGGGATTCTATACTATGTGTGTAAGAGTCTAGCACTTATTGAGTAGAGGAAGAGAATACGGTGAATGGGAGAGAGGTTTAATTTAAGTAAAAAAGTGAAGACTGAGAAAAGGTAGTAGAGGAGCAGATTCCCTGAATCCATGAAGAGCAAATTTTGAGAAAAATAATGCTTATCTCCATTTTGACACGCAGGAAAGGATGTGGTAGATACCGGAGACCTTATTCATTTTGATGGAGAGAAAAAGTAGTTTCTACATGATGCCTCTATATTTCTTCAAAAACCTGGCTATTAGATGAAGAATGTTAAAGCTCGGTGGTGTAAAACAAGTACCAACTCTTTGATTTGTTTATAATTCAGTGGGTAAATGCATTAGACTGGGCTCCTCTGGGTCATTCTCTTGTTCTTACCTGGAATAATTCTGGAGATGCGAATATGTGGCGGCTGATCAACTGGGGTGTATGATGTAGGTAGCCTTCCTTACATGGTTGACTATGGATATGGGCTGTGTGGGAGGACTATATGCCTCCAGCAGGCTAGCCCTGGTTTCCTCACATGGCAACTGCATTCTAAAAGCATCAAGAGAGAAAAAAGCCCTTATGAACATGCACTTCCTAAGCCTCTGATTGCATTATGTTTATTCATGTTCTGGTGGTAAAAACAAATCATATGGTCAAGCCCAAAGCCAGTGTGGAGAGAACCCTACAACAGCAAAGATGCAAAAAGGTGATTCATTCAGGGCCATTGCTCAAACGACCTACAACAGGGGATCTGGGGTTGTACATACAGGTGTGAGTCTTAGTGGAATACTGACTTAGAGAGTAAGGAGAAAAATTTCTTGTCTAGAAGCAAAGGGAACAAGAATAATACTATTCCAAATTTCCAAACATAGGAGACCTATGAAAAAGGAATAATATAAAATATGTGTTAGAAAATATAAAGATATACCATAAATAATATTATATATACATATACCATAATATAGAATACAAAGAAAAAAATATGTAATATAAAGGATAGCATATAGAAGTGGGATGTCTAGAATATAGTCAGGTTTTTGTAAAATCAAGGAGGTAGTAGAAATTTCCATTCACCCTATCGTGATTAAAGAGAAGTTTGCTCATTATATTTAACTTAAAAAGCTATAAAATATATAATAATATCTGAGAAAGAAAGTGCCTGGCACATTTTGAATTGTCATTCATGTGGCTGGAATTTGAAGGCAGTCGAAAACAAACTCAGACACTTGAAAATAACTTCAAATAATATACTTGAAAGAAATCATAATTTTATAGTGAGTGAATGTATCAAAATGTTAATTTACTAAAATATTCCCACTATTTTAAAATGATAATATCTAAAAATTGTTAGCAAATTAGCATCATTAAATCTGTGCTGCTTGTTTTATTTCTCATATGATTCATGTATTTATTTATATGATACCTTCATTAAAGTTAGTGTAGAAAATGAATCCTTACTAGTACAACCTCTATAAAAAACAATTTGGCGATTCCTAAAAGATCTAAAAATCGACCTTACATTGTGACCCTGCAATCCCCCTACTGGGAATATATCCAGAGGAACTCAAATTACTCTATGAAAAAGATACCTGCACATATATTTATTGTAGCATTATTCACAATAGGAAAACATGAAGTCAACCATGCTTCCCATCAAAAGAGGACTGGATTTTTAAAATGTGGTTCATATACATGATGGAATATTATGTAGCCACAAAGAAGGACAAAATTATGAACGTCACAGCAACTTGGATGGACTTAGAGTCTATAATACTGAGCGATCTATCACAGAAACAAGGAACTGAACATGTTCTCACTCATAAGCAGACATTGAACAATTATTGTAATACTATAAGAAAAGGATTGGCAGTAGTCAGAAACTGCCAGGGGAGGAGGGGCACACCTCACCAACAAGGATACTTGCATAATGAATAATTATATACCTAACCCTAAATTGTACTTCACATCTTTAGAATTAAAAGTTAAAGAAAGAAAGCAATTAAAACAAAAAAAACTCAGCTCACATATCAGAAGTCAATGCAAGGCTTTGAATCAATAATTAATGCAGTAACCTTTTGAATAAAGTTTCACCTGTAAAATTAATTATGGGTTAAATATGAATTTAGACATTAAAAAGAACTAACGCTGAAAGACCATTAATAACAACTGAAATTAATGACAGTGTCTTTAGGAAGGAAGGATTTAATGAAGTGTCATAGAGATCAACAGTTTGGTTGTTATTAATTAGCTTCTTAATTAATTATATGATGGAGGGATAGGCTTTAAGCAAATGAAATTTTTGTTAAGTAATAAGGCATGGTGACAACATTAAAAGGTGGAAAATACAAACCAATCTAAAGAATTGAGGAATTTAGGCAAATTTTACAAATAAATACTTGCTTGTGCAATGGACAAAATTAGATAAAGAATGTAATCCAATATGACAGGATTTTAAAAATATATGCAATTTTTTATGAAATATGTTTATATATCGAGCTAAAAGGAAAACACGACATTAAGTTTATCAAATGACAGAACCGAGCTAATTGGATCACATAGAGGGTCCTTATGCAATTTATATGTCAGTTCATGTTTATATCTATATTTACATATAAATTTGCTATTTAAAGCGGTAAGAACTTCAGCCACAAAGTGTTGACTGTTATCCAAATATCTGTAAAATAGATGGAGCATGGAGCGAGCTGGAGACTGTGCTGGGCTCTGGCTCTACAGTGGAGTGTGGGCATGTAGCACTATGTCCCAGCATCAAGCAACCAAGAATCTTAACAAGGGTATTCCATGGCTGCACATACCAATGGCTCACCAGCATCAATGACTGCTGGTGAGCATAGGGAACACTGTATCTTCCTTACTCTTTTGAGTACAAATTACATCCTATGCTATCTCATCATTTTCACTGCTACCAGCCATTATAGTTTCATGTCTGGATTACTGCAGAGCTGTTTTTTCTTTTAATTGTTTTAAAAAATTATTTATTTTAAGTGTATGGGGTACAATTCAGGGTTAAGTATACAAATGTTCATGATGTAGAGCTGTTTAATTGAGACTCAGCTCCCAGTCTGACCCTGTGGTCTCTTCTCTACCCGGGAGGTGGAATGGTCTTTTGAAAGTGTGTCAGAGCTTGCCGATTGTCTGTGCAGTGGTCCCTCAAATCTCCACATCTCACTCATAGTAAAAGCAAGGAGGCCTGATGGCATTCACCCCTGTTGTCTTGTCCTCCCTCTGTCCTTCTCACCCTTCCCCAGCCACACTTGCCTCCTCACTTTTTCTCGTGCACAGCAGGCACGAACTGTGACTTTCCCTAGAGCATCCTCACTGCCATCCACATATGGCTCATAGCATCTTTGATGAAATGTCACACTCTGAGTGGGCTAAACTGATGTTCTATTTATATATAAAATAATCCTCAGCGCTCTGCATTTTGAGTCTCTACTGTATGCCTTTCTAAAAAAAAAATGCCTTTTTAGTATTCTACACAATTACTATTTTAAAAAAATCTGTTCCTCCCCCTCAAAAATACAAATTCCACAAAGGCAGTGCTTTCTACTGATTTTTCTTACTGTGCATTGTTGCGAGCCAGCCAAGGAGGCCCACTTGAGCATTAGGGATCAAGGAGGGCTGCGGACCCTGAGACCACTAGGATGTGTTTTGGAGCTGATGGCCCATTTCCTCCTCCTTTTTGTTGACTGGCACAGTTTACAAGAAAGACTCTAACGAGCTTCACATCAGGTTCTGTGAGAACGACAGGCATGGTTAACTTTGGGAACTCATTGCTCCGGTTTCTCACAGACTGCGGTTTTGGCCCTTGTACAAGCAGTTCAAACTCGGGTCACA